>JAVTVY010029148.1:0-123896 GCA_036873755.1 Hanleya hanleyi
ATCCACCCTGATCGTGTTGATATCGGTATGTCGTACGGGCAGGTTCATGATATGGGTGAAACTGTGGGTGACTTGATCGCCATACGTCTTTTTAATGGGGACCACCCGTAACAGAGGTGTGTTGATATCGCCCACGATGTGGTTGTCCACCACGTCCGAGTAGACGTAGAGTCCGTACATACCCGACTTCATAGCCATCGGCATCTCGCCATGGTGTTGGGAGGGACCAGCGAACGTCTGTAGATCGAAACCCAGCATTTGCTGTAGTGTAGGACTGAGTTTCACATTCACGGTATCGGTGACGGTAAGCTGTGCCTTGTCGTTGTGTACGTTGACATCGAAGAACACGTTTCTCTTGAAGCGCAAGGCTATCAGGCGTGTTGCACTATCCGTCACCCCCGTAGCGCCTTATCATGCATCAGTCTTGACAGCCCACCCATGAACTCTTTGGGGGTATCGTATTGGCCTTCGGGCAGGGTGAGCCGGGTGGTTTTGCCTTCGTAGGTGACCTCGTACCACACTTCATTGGCTCGCACGTTGTACCACGAGTAAGGGTATTGGATATCCACGAGGGCACATTCCCACCGGCCAGGTAAATGTAACGGTTGTGGTAACTGGGTGACGTCCTTGGCCACGGTGTTGTCAGGAAACACATCCAGCGAACTGTTACTGGGTAGGGTCAGGTAAAACATGGCGACTGAGCTGTCCTGCTGCTGCTGTTGGTTTTAATAGGTCTTCCAGGCCTTGGGCGGTTGTGTGCGGCGTCGTGTTCGTCGCGGTGACTTGCTACGTGTCACGGCTCTGGAGATGTGGGGTGTCTTGATCAAGGGTGTTTTTTTATAGGCGCGAAAAGAAAGTGCCCGTTGTGGTGGTGTTTTGGGGGGTGACTCCGGTTCCCATTCGGCTTCCCAAGAAGGTAGTGGGCCACTCGGTGATTGCTGGGTTTGCTGCATAAAGGCCCAGCGGTGGGGGTTCCCCACCAATTCCTGTGGTACATGCATGTCTTTCAAGCCTTGAGCGAAGACCTCCCATCCTCGAGGATCGGTGTGCGATCTGCGTTGACGCATCAGATCATTCACTAAATCCGTCATGTGGGTGCCGGGGACCACCTGATTCTGTACCAGGAGTTCGCCTTTATCATTCCAAGTCATGTTAGGATTCTGTTTCATCCGTTGTAATACCAGGCCAGCTTGTTTCTTGAACGAGCAGGTACACTCTTCAGCACTTCGTCTTCCACCCACTGTGGGGCTGTGGAGGCTACCTGACCCGGCTGTTGGAGCGGTGCTGAGGTCAGCGGTCTGTCACGTGGTGGTGGTGGTGGTGGTGGTGGTGGTGGTGGTGGTGGCGCTGTTGCTGGGGTAGACAGGGTTTGTATTGGTCCATGAACGTCATGTACCGTTGAAGCGTCTCATTGTACCGTTGTACTTTCTCACTGTCGCTTAACCCCGGTCTCTGTAAGATCTGTTGCATCTCTCCATCGAGGCTGTTTATGGTCTTCACCGTAGGTGGGACAGGGTAGGGTGATTGGAGGTTTTGCAGGAACCGTGGTTCGACGAGGACCATTTTTTTCGTGTGGTTCATTGTCGGCCGAAGAGTCCACCCAATACTGGACCCAACACGGAAGCGGCCAACGGTGCTAAGATGGCCCCGAGAAAGCCGCCTTTCTGTAACACCTTTTTCTTTTGTGTTTGAGGGACCCGCTTGTGGACTAGGGTTCGGAGACCTGTCTTATGCTTGGCCAACTTGGTCTTCTGAGCCGGAGTCAGTGGTACGTTGCCTTTTAACAGGTTGTACCCGATCTCGCACAGACAGCGTACAAGGTCAGGGTCCGCACCGCGTACAATGGTTCGGACTAACTCGGGTGGGGCCGTCTTCAATACACGGAGCGTGGGAGCGTGCTTCCGTACTCGCGCAGACATCCTGTACAACTAATGCTAGAACCCACAACGCTGCCCTTTTTATCCACCTCACAGACAAAGTCAACCCTGCTGTGGTATTCATTCTTTTTATTATTCTCCATCATCAAACACACAGACCCCAGCTGGAGGCGCCACTGTGGATGTGTTTACATTATTTTTGCATGTACACGTGGTGGGTCTCTCCGGGAAAGATGTCGGTCCGTAGTCGAAGGTGGTCGGGAGTGGCTTGCTTGAGGTCGAAGAGCATATACCCGTGCTGAGGGGTTGTGGCATCTTTGAAGGCTTCCAACGCAAACGGTGTGCGGCCGGGATACATCTGTCTCGCCAGGTGCAGCAGTTGAGTGGTATCTCTCGGGTTTTTGAAGACCACCAGGTAGTGGGCATTTAAGCTGATATTCCGATGTTCTTTGTTTTTACTGAACAGATTCTGCACAATGTAGATGATGCTGAGCCGTCGATGATGGCTGCCTTTGGTAAAGAGTTGGGTGACCCGTGCATCCGTCTCCGCCATGAGATCATCCAGAACCACCAAGGTGTCGGGTTCCAAATCGGCCAGGTTGGGTAGGCCTTCCACGAACGTGATGTGGGGCATTGCTGCATACGCTTCCTGCCATTCTCCGTAACACCACACGACTCGGGCAATGGGTGGAGTGATCATGCTGTCGGCGTGTTGAAGGAGCTTCCTGACGAAGTGCGTTTTGCCGGAGCCCGTCGGTCCTGCGATGACGCAAGTGAAGGGATGCTGCCACCGAGGGTCCATGGTTTGAGGTGTATCCGTTGTCGTGGTAACACGCTCTTGTAAATTTCGTACGAGTGAACTGGAGTGGTGGTGGGTACAACGTCGGTCGTCGTTGTCTGTTCACGTTCAGAGATGGTGCTGGGGGTAGGTACAACGTGGGTGGTCGGTTCACTGTGAGGGATGAAATCCGGTGGGTCTTGAGACGTAGTAGGTGTACTTGGTGTAGGTGTAGAGCTCGACGTGGCTTGTACGCGGGGTGTGGTGGTGGTGGTGGTGGTGACTGGGCTCGATACGACTGGTGCTCTCTGTAGACCCGTTTCGCTGGTGCCTGGTGTTCTCAGTTGGTTAAGTAACGTGCTGACATAGGCTACGTCGTAAAACACACCTCCGTACAACACACTCAGCAGGGTTAGCAATAGCACCCCAAAGACCACTTGCGCTTTGCGCGTTTTGCGAGACGCTGTCTTCAGAGGCAGCTGCTGTTGGTCCATAGCACTGTGGTCGGATGTGGAATGAAGGAGGACGGTAGTGGTGTCTGGTTTTATAGTCGTTTCACCTGGTTGGCCGCGACCCAGGAATTGAAGGAACTGGGCCAGCCTTGCCATTTCACGAAATGAAACAGTTTGCCACGTCGACGTTCCGTTTTCAAAATCTGCTCCACCGTGTAGTAGTCTTGCTGTGTTTTTACAACAGGCTGTAATTCCGTGTCGTAAAACGTCCCCAGCAACGTTTCCCCTTGGAGATCTTCCAGTTCATAGACTCGCCGCTGTCGGGGTAGGCGCCGTTTAATCAGGAAGTGCTCATCGCTCCAGTTGGGCAAGTAACTTTTCTCGAACTTGCCCTTGACTTTACTGATCCGTACAGGGTCCCCGACCTTGTACACCGCCTTCGTCGTTCGCTGCGATGGCCTGGGGTACAAGACACGCCGGACTTGGGCTTCATTGCGTTGGGTCACGGTAATGGGGGCTCTCTCTATACTTCGATGATAGGCTCGATTGTAACCCTTCACCAGTTTCGGGAGAACATCGATGTACCGCCTTGTATTCTTATAGGTGAAATATTTATACATGCGGCCTTTGAATGTCCTGTTGAACCTCTCCACCACGGAAGCCTTGGTCTCGTTGTACGTATGGAAGAAAAACACCTTCTGTTTCTTGAGAAAGGTTTGGAACGGTCTGTTGAGGAATTCCGTGCCTTCGTCGGTTTGCAAATACAAAGGTTTGCGCCCGGTCTTGAAGATGTCTTTGAACGCCGCTATGAGATTTGCCCCCGTTTTCGTCCGGATGGGTACCACCCACGCATACTTGGATAGGATATCGATGCACGTCAAGATATACCGATTCTCATCGTTGTGTTTGGCAAAGGCGCTCATATCCACCAAATCCGCTTGCCACTGGGCATCTATTCCTCCCACGATGACCCGGTTCCGTAGAAAATGGCGACGGACAGATCGATGTAAGGTATAGGTGTCTTGTCTTCTTAACCAATCTCGGACTTGGGCACGTTGTATCCCCTGGGGTTTGGCCGCTCGATAGAGAGCCGACAATGCACTATAGGCTGCCGGACTGTCGGGACTGTAGTATAAGTTATCCAACACCTTCTCCCAGCGCTTCATGGTGACAAAATGATGATGGACCCTGGCTCTATCGTTTATTTATAACGGGTATATCTTGGGCCGGAGTTTCTTTCTGATTTTCTTCGTGGACTTCCACAGTGGCCATGGTCAATGACCAGTCCAACTCGTCTGATGACCGCTTGATAAGCACTTCATCCACATCCACCACGGCATCTTCCAATGCAGACCATAGATCAGGGTGAAGGGTAAAATGCACTGTACCTCCATCTAGCCGAGCCAATTGAGCAAAGAAAGGGCCGCGTCGGATGTACACATCGTGACACAAGTGGATGAGGTCGCCGTCCAGTTCACCAGACAACACCCGTTTGAATTTGGTCCAGCCCTCCCGGGACAGACGAATGTGAGCCGGGCACGGTTGTGTAGGGTCCGTGTCTCCCACCACCTCCTCCATGATATCGACCTTATCCGCATACACGTGCAGGAAAACCTCGGGGGTCAAGCTGAAATACGCCAGTACTATATGCTCCGTCATGGTCAGTACGTGAATGGTACCAGATTTCACTGTCTCGTATTTATAGGGAGAACCCCGTGAGATCAAAGGATCAGGTGGTCATGTCATTGGGCTGACTGAGTCTAGCGGGGTAATCAATGGCATCGTCGTCGGGTTCATGTAGTTGTTCATGGGGTTCAGCCATTGGCCCCGCGGCTTCATCACGGATTTTTTCTTCTTCTTCATCGTTCTGGCCCGTCATGTGTGTGTGGGTGGCTTCATCAGGTGACACTGTCATTCCAGCCTCTGCGCATTCTATACATATAGTATTTTCTCCATCCGCTTTTTTTTCATTAGGTTCATCTAGTGCGTGTTCGATAGCATGAGCCCATGCCAATTGGTGGGGTGGTCGATCGTCGGGTATAAATAACCGGTCCACCAGAGGGCCTATTTTCTCCAAGGCTGACCACAGAGAGGGAGTTAGGAGGAAACTTCGAGCCGGCTCTTGGTAGCGTCCCACCCGTGGGTAGAGCGCAGTATGGTATACGTAGTTGGCCTTGTCCAGGTGAATCAGGTGTCCGTCTAACTCTCCGCTCAACACCCGTTTAAACTTAGTCCAGCCATCACGCTGTAGTGTCACCGTATTCGATAAAGTCTCAGGGGACGCCCTCCAATCCCCACCACTATCTTCCACCAGAGTCACATAATCTTCATAAACGTATAATCCCACCTGGTAAGGTGTAAGGGGGAGGATGGCTCGTAGGACGGATGACATGCTTGGTCCAAATGTCGAACGGTGAATGACACACACTCTGTCTGACCCTGGTATTTATAGTGTCAATACCACAGCGCCAGGGTGAATAGGGCACAGACTAGTATGAGGCCAACCAGCCGGTGCTGGTTGCGGCGTGAGCGCTCGTGGTCCATAGCCCGAGCATCAAGGATGGCTGTCATAGTCCAGTAGTGGTGAGTGATGGCACGCCTCTCCATCGAGTGCACTCTGTGGAGGACCGCTTCTGTGAACTCGTTCAGGATCTGGCGTCGTCCCTCGTTGTCGTCGCCATCTGCAAACATGGACCGGACCACTGCTCGGTAACCCGTGAATGAATTCACCACGGTGGCATACTGTAAAATGCGAGTCGCATGGGGCTGGGTCTCCGCCATGGCTCTGTAGAAATGAAGGTGTGGGATCCAGAGGGACATGTTTTATAGACCAGATGTAGCTCTACGGGTATAGTCCGTGATACGTACTATTCTGATGGGTTAGTCCAAAAAAGGGAGCAACAACAACAACACAGATTACAGATCAATCCTTTTATTATGCGTGAACAACATAGAAATGCATGTACTGACCTGTCTGTGGGAGGTTTCCCACAATGGCGTTCACCTTCGCGTCTTTTCGTGTACGTCCGTGTCTTTTCGTTAAAGTCCGTGTATCTTCGGTAAAGTCCGTAGGCATTGGGCAAGGAAGCTTTTTCCCGAGACCGAATCACCGCCAGACATGACTGCATCACCGCGGATGAATACATTCTTGCACTCACTCACACCACATGTCGAGTGAGGTATCAAAGTGAAGCTTAGGTGAAGGAGCATCTAATGGACTGGGTGTGGGGTTGACATATCGATAAAAAATGGATATGACCTTGAACTGATCACGTGACCTCCCCGTGATGACAAATACCCAGAACCAAGTCAGTACATGCATCCCATAGTCCCAGGTCACACCCGATTCACGCAGACCGGAAGTGACGTCATACACCTGCGCACAACCGTGATGGAAAAAACCCAGAACCAAGTCAGTACATGCATTCCATACAGGCAGAATGCAGGCAGGCAAGCAAGGCAGGGATGCAGGCAGGCAGGCAGGCAGGGAGACAGGTCAGGTCAGGTAAGTCAGATTGAATACACCCCTTTCCCTAAAAATGGACTCCTTTTATACGTTTTTCTATCCACCTCCCACCATGCACTGAGACACAAAAACTGGCCGCCATTTTGAACCCACCATGCACTGAAAAAATCGCCATCTTGAACACGACCACCCCCACCCTACAAAAACAAGCCGCCATCTTGAATCCAAACCACCCTCCCATACTAAAACAAGCCGCCATCTTGAATCCAAACCACCCGCCCATACTAAAACAAGCCGCCATCTTGAACATATGCAAATGAGGGCTGGGGAAAACCCATAACACACACAAACAAGCCGCCATCTTGAATACGACCACCCCTAACCTACAAAAACAAGCCGCCATCTTGAATCCAAACCACCCGCCCATACTAAAACAAGCCGCCATCTTGAACATATGCAAATGAGGGCTGGGGAAAACCCATAACACACACAAACAAGCCGCCATCTTGAATACGACCACCCCTAACCTACAAAAACAAGCCGCCATCTTGAATATACCCAATGCACCCAATGACCTCATTTGCATAAAAGGCCACGCCCACTCATTTGCATAAACTCACGCATGCGCACGCCCACAAATGACGTCATCGCGCATGCGCAGTGAGGCGCTAAAAACTCCAGATGCTTACACCCTACTACTTATATACATTGCTCATGTGAAATAAGTTCGTAAATAGTTGACATTTCTGTAAATGCTGATGTTGTCTAGAGCAGTGATTTTCAATCGGACAAAATATTTTCTCAAGCCACCATTTTGAACTGTTTCACCTCAATTGTTTCACTATCTCAAAATAGTCCCTAATTTGTTGCTCCTCAATCATGGGGAAAAGGCATCATTAACCGTTATTCAAATTGACTTCTAACCGTCGAAATGATAAACGGAGGAAATTATTCTGAGTTGGTAGATACTTCATGCAGGGAGTTATTGTCTGAGTCTTTGCGCAACTGAAAAGGGTCAAGTATAGACATATTGTTGTCCGCAGGCTTGGCCATTGTATATGTATTGTTTCATGATTCTTACATGGAGTATGAACCAAAAACGTTTACACCGCGGTTGAAACGTTTTCACCTCGGTTCAACGGTTTACTCCGTACTCCGAGGTATAAACGTTTCCAAAAGTTTTGTTTAGTTTTCGGTGAAAAAAAAAGAAGACATTTATGACGACTTTACTTTTGAATGACATAGGTCTTAAGAAATTCTGTGCCAAACAAGACGTTTGTTGAAAATAGTCGAAAAAATAAAGAAAACTCAGAGGTTCACACTCTATGTAAGAATCATGAAACAATACATAAAATGGCCAAGTCTGTGGACAACAATATATCTAAACTTGACCATTTTCAGCTGCACAAAGACTCAGACAATAGTTGTTTACGCCGAGCAAAGGTTTCCACCGCGGTTGAAACGTTTACACCGAGGTGGAAACCTTTGAACCGCGGAGTAAACCTTTAACTCGCGTTGGAAACCTTCAACCGCGCGGAGTGAAACCTTTTCACCGCGGTTTAAATGTTTCCACCTCGATGCAAACGTTTGCAAAAGTTTGGTTTTCGGTTAAGAGCATTATAGAGACGTTTATGACGACGTTACTAGGAATGACAGAAATTTAAAGAAATTATGCTTTCAACTAAAATCTCCTGTCAGAAAATTGGCGGAAATAAATAAAATCCCCAAGAAATCAGAAAAAGCAATAAAAAGTGTAAAAATCCATAAAAATTAAGTCGATTTCCCCGATGGGTTACCATAGATAGAAGAGTTTCTGCCACTAGTTTGATGTACGATCAGTTCATGGGCCATATTTTATCTTTAAAAGATACATCTATTAAGACTGTTTTGTAGGTTGAACTAAAAAAGATAATTCACTACAATATTGAGGCATTCACATTCAGCAGAAATTGTCATCACTTCTCGTTTGTGCAGAAGATTTTTTTTTTAATTTTAGAATTTTGGATGATTGTTATTCTGTGAGAAACATGGAAAAATGATTCAAGAGGAATATGCTCACTTGTAGTATGTTGTTTCCTTTACTATACGTAATCGTGAAGCGTAAATTATGGAAACTTGGGCGCTGTCTTTGTCCATTCAGCTCTGCGTATCTTATAGTTATAAAGTCAAACTTGCTTGAACAAAGGACATACGACAATTTGACCGTTGTTGCACCTATATCTCCATTCAGACTTCGGCTCTGTCGATTTGCGAACGGATTCAACTATAATTTAGCAAGGCACCGTAAGTTAAATTAATCATTTTGTAAATCTAGCATCTAATATTCGGGCCAAGAAATACTGTGAAATAATTTCGTAAATAGTTGACCTTCCAGTAAGTGCTGCTGTCTAAATCAGTGATTTTCAGCAGGACAAAATATTTTTTCAAGCCAAAATTTTGAACTGTCTCACCTCAATTGTTTCACCATTTCAAGACATGTTCCTAATATGCTGCTCCTCAATCATAGAATAGAGGTATCCCTAACCGTTATTCAAGTACACTCTTACGCTGCGAAATGATAAACAGGAAATTATTCTAGAGAAAGCTGACAAATACGGTGGCCCATGTGGGGCATCGATTTTTTCAGTTTGGAGTTTTCTGGGTTTTCTTTATTTTTGCGACTATTTTCCACAAACATCTTCTTGTTTGACACAGAATTTCTTTAGATTTATGTCAATCAAAGTAATGTCGTCATAAATGTCATTTTTTCATCGAAAACCAAACAAAACTTTTGGAAACGTTTATACCGCTGAGTACGGAGTAAACCATAAACCGCGGTGAAAAATCTTTCAACCGCCCGTGTAAACGTTTACGCTGTGCAAAGGTTCCCAACGTTTACATTGCGGCGGAAACCGCCAACATCGCGAAGTAAACCTTTTCACGGCGGTTTAAATGTTTCCACCGCGATGCAAACGTTCCCAAGAGATTTGTTTGGTTTTCGGTGAAAATATTATAAAGACATTTATGGCGACGTTACTAGGAATGACCGAAATTTAAAGAAATTATGCTATAAACTAAAATCTCCTTGCAGAAAATGAGCAAAAATAAAGAAAATCCACAAGAAAATCAGAAAAAGTAATAACAAATGTAAACATGAGGCAGCACCTAAAAGGTGCAACAACCCCTCAGCCAGACAGTTTTAGTCAGTGTATATTGGTACACAATGAATGAAAAATGCATATGTAAAAGCCTGAAAGATTTGGTTGAATGCGGAAGATGCTTTAGCAGTGGCTTGTAAAAGATTAAAATATGATAAATTCAGTGTGGGATGTTGGATGCATTGAAGGATTATAATAAATATTTTGACATAGCGCGTGCGAAAAATATGGCGGAAGAACAGAAATATTCTGAACAAAAACAAAAGGCTTCAAGCCATTTTAGCTTTGAACCCTAATAATAATAATCTAAACAAAAATAAAAGTCTTTGATAGCAATAACTGTTTGAATCCCTGTGTACCCGTTGATTGTCTATCTCTTTCCATCTGTGATCAAGCAGAGGATGAGGATGGGTGGATGGCAATCCAAACAGCCTTGTGATATGAATAATATGTTTCATGGACACCAAATTGTATATCTGTGAGTTTGAAATTGGTGAAAATCTGGTCAATGGTTGTCGTAAGATCTGTGGTTGCATGGGGTGTGGATTAAGGGAAAGAGCCCATGCTCTTGGAAGAAGTCGTTTATCTTGGTTGTTTCAGCCGAGTCGACAGCAAAGTCATTGTTGAAGTCTCCAAGTATGAACAGTGGCTCCTTAGTGATGTAGAAAGTCCGCTCAATCAGAGAAACCAGCTCTGTCATTCATCGTAAGTTTCTTGATGCACTGATGATGTATATCAAATTTTACATCGAACACTTGAACGGTATCGGAGAGAGATCATTAATGATTTTGCATAAATTAAAGATGGCCGCCTATCCTTCCGGTCATTCAGAGGAACTGATCTTCATTGCGAGTGTCTTGATACATCGATGCTGTATACCAAGTTTCATATAGAACACTAAAATGGTATCCGAGATATATATCATTAAAGATTTTGCATAAATTAAAGATGGCCACCAAGATTTCCACCCAATCAGAGAAACCAGTTCTGTCATTCATCACAAGTCTCTTGCTGCATCGATGATGTTTACCAAATTTTATATCGAGCACTTAAACGGTATCAGAGAAACCAGTTCTATTATTCATCGTAAGTTTCTTGATGCACTGATGATTTATATCAATTTTACATCGAGCACTTGAACGGTATCAGAATGATTTTGCATAAAGTAAAGATGGCCGCCTATCCTTCTGGTCATTCAGAGGAACTGATCTTCATTGCGAGTGTCTTGATACATCGATGCTGTAAACCAAGTTTCATATAGAACACTTAAATGGTATCCGAGATATATATCATTAAAGATTTTGCATAAATTAAAGATGGCCACCAAGATTTCCACCCAATCAGAGAAACCAGTTCTGTCATTCAGCATAAGTCTCGTGTTGCATCGATGATGTTTACAAATTTTATATCGAGCACTTAAACGGTATCAGAGATAGAGATCATTAATGATTTTGCATAAATTAAAAATAGCCGGCCATCCTTCCCGCCTCTCAGAAGAATTGATGTGGTTATTCAGTGCAAGTCAAGTCTCTTGATACATCGATGCTGTATACCAAGTTTCGTATAGAACACTTCAATGGTATCAAAGAAATACATCATTGAAGATTCTGCATAAATTAAAGATGGCCGCCAAGGCTTTCACCTAATCAGGAAAACTGGTTTGGTCATTCCTTCAAAGTTTCTTGATGTATCGATAATCTCTACAAAGTTTCACACTGAACAGCAAAATGGTTTTCGAGATACACAAGATTCATGGTTTCGCATAAATTAAAGATGGCCGCCAAAGTTTCCACCCAATCGGGTCCAGATTCAATAGGGTTCTGGGTAATGAGCATATGGATGTGCACGGCAAGTTTGGTGTGCCTGGGGTAAGTCGTTCTAAAGAAAGCTTGGTAACGAGAAGTTTCGTATAGAACACTTCAATGGTATCAAAGAAACACATCATTAAAGATTCTGCATAAAGTAAAGATGGCCACCAAGGCTTTCACCTAATCAGGAAAACTGGTTTGGCCATTCTTTCAAAGTTTCTTGATGTATCGATAATCTCTACAAAGTTTCACACTGAACAGCAAAATGGTTTCCGAGATACACAAGATTCATGGTTTCGCATAAATTAAAGATGGCCGCCAAAGTTTCCACCCAATCGGGTCCAGATTCAATAGGGTTCTGTGTCATGAGCATATGGATGTGCACGGCAAGTTTGGTGTGCCTAGGGTAAGTCGTTCTAAAGAAAGCTTGATAACGAGAAAGCTGTGATGGTTTCGCATAAATTAAAGATAGCCGCCAACGTTTCCAACCAATCGGGTCCAGATTCAATAGGCTTGTGATTGACCACCCAACAATTCTGTATACCAAATTTGAAGTCTCTAGAAGCAACGGTTCGGTTTCTAGATCGATCACAAGAATTGTTGACGACCGGACGATCGGACGACCGTACGACCGGACGTACACACCAACGACAAGACCCCGCAGCCTAATAGGCTGAGGGGTAAAAACTATAAAAATAAAATCGATGTCCTCTATGGGTCACCTTAGACAGAAGAGTTCCAATCACTGGTTTGACATACGATCAGTTCGTTTGCCATATTTTATCCACAAAAGATACATCTATTAAGAACGTCTTGTAGATTGAACTGAAACTGATAATTCACTTGAATTCATATAAAGCAGAAATTGTCAAGTGGAAACAGTTCCAAAGCCCATCCGTTCTCTTTCGCCAGAAGAATTTTTTTAATTTTTTAATTTTAGAATTGTTAAATGTGCGAAACATCAATCTACATCGCAAAGCGAAAAATAATTGAAACATGGGCATTGTTTTTTTCCAATCAGCTCTGCGTATCTTTGACCGTTGTTGCGCCTATTATCTCCATTTAGACTTCGGCTTTGTTGATGTGTCAACGGATTCAACTATAATTCGGCAAGGTATACCGTAAGTTGACTTAATCCTCTTACAAACATACGCGATCTAATATACGTACCAAGCAATACTGTATTCTAGTGCAAATATATACATTGTCCATGTGAAATAAGTTCGTAAATAGCTGACATTCCTGTTAGTGCGGATTTTGTCAAGAGAAGTGATTTTCGCGAAATACGCAGTCGATCTTTAAACCACGGTGAGAACCGTCCAACCGTAGTGTAAACGTTTATGCTGTGCAAAGGTTTCCACCACGGATGAAACGTTTACACTGCGATGGAAACCTTTGAACCGCGGAGTGAACCTCTCAACCGCTTTGGAAATCTTCAACCACGCGGAGTGAACCTTTTCACCGCGGTTGAGAGGTTTCCAACGCGGTTTAAAGGTTTACTCCGTGGTTTAAATGTTTCCACCGCGATGTAAACGTTTCCATGAATTTTGTTTGGTTTTCGGTGGAAAAAATATAAAGACATTTATGACGACGTTACTAGGAATGAAAGAAATTTAAAGAAATTACTTTTCTTCCTGTAGACAATAGGCAGAAATTAAGAATATCCCCCAAAAGTAATAAAAAATGTAAAAACTATAAAAATAAAGTCAATCTTCCCTGTGGGTCACCGCAGACAGAAGAGTTCCTGCCATTGGTTTGATGTACGAGCCATATTTTATCCTCATTATGCATCTATTCAGAATGTTTTGTAGGTTGAACTGAAAAAGATGATTCACTAGAATATTGAGGCATTTATATCAAACAGAAATTGTCAAGCGAGAAAAGTTTCAAAACTTATCCCTCCTTGTTCGTCAGAAGAAATTTTTCAGTTTGCGTCAGCCCTATATCACACTAAATATCATCAGATCAAGATTTGATTTTAAAGGGAAATGTATATCAATACATCACTGGAGAGTTTGGAAATCGGCCATGTTTCCTTCCCATCGTGCAATGCGCACCACGAGTTACTTTAGCTCACGTAATGTTGTAAGTATAGGCGGCAGCAAGAAATGCAAAAATAAATAAATTTCCCTTATGCTTTGGCTCTTCAAACGTTTAAAAATAATTCTTTAGGTCTTTATCACTCTTTTATTCTTCTTGGCTGGTTCGGATGGATTGCATAAATGGATCTACAGCCGAAAGATGTTGACTTTCTGTACTGGAGCCGACGGAGATTTTCTGTTGAACTCGTGAAGCATGGGCGACAACTCTTGTTGTACCCGTCCTCACACAGGCGTTCTTTGAAACTGTCCATGCATGTATTGGTGACAACGTACTCGACAGCGCGTTTTACGATAGGGATGACGCGTGAAGTCTGTGCCTCAGGCATGGTACTTAATTGGTCTGTTACCGTGTATGTAATAAATATATCTGGTGAGCAGCATGGTATACCACAATGTTCCTCATAACATATCGATTGAACATGGTACGAACAATGACGAACAATGACGAACAATGTTTAACTATATTCTCGTTATTTTGAGTTTATATTATCTTAGTATAGCACAGACACTAGTGCTGAAAATTGGTCGAGTCCCAAGCGGGATTCGAGCCAGCGGCCATCAGAGTATTGCACCTAATCGCCAGCACCACTATATATATCGGCGAACTAAACAAAACTAGGAGATAGCATACCAGTAGTCTTGAAATTCCTTTGGGCCAGTGGTTTAGCGCGCCGACATATTATGCTGACGATGAGGTGCCTTACTCGAGTGGGCTCTAGAATCTGTGCCTTACTAAGACACTGTAATCTCATAATAACGAAAACGAAAATATTGTTACACGATCACTTTAAAAATGACAATATGTATATATAAATATATAAATCTTCTTATGAACACTGTTTAGACGAAGAATGCGAAGTAAAGAATATAATAACAATGCGAAGTAAAGAATATAATTACAGAAAATTATAGAAGAACCTTCCATGTTGTCAGCAGGAGTCAATAGAAAATTTACACATTGTTGAAATTCAGTTTTAAAAATACTATAAAATCCGAGCTACAATGTACACTATGTTAGATATGTTAATTATATAGAGATCTATTTTTTAAATATTTTTTCGTATGTCGAATTATATTGTCAAATGAAATTTACGCCAGTATAACAAAGGATCAAATCTTTTTTGTAGGGCAAAAAGCAGATGTTTGACAAGTAACAGCTTCATGCAAGACCAAGCACATGGTGAGCCGCACAAGAGACAAATTGTCCGTGGGAGACTGAATAGAAACACCAAACTGGTAAACCTTGTTCTGTTCGGTGAGTTTCCACAATCAACGCAATTTGTTTTCAGGTAACCTGCCTCAGACAAATCATGCAATACTTTGGAATATCTCCCATGTCAGAATGACGCTTGAACACTGGTTCTATTGTCTCAAGCGAATTATTCTTTTTCAGCGATCATCCGACTTGCAATTTGATTTACATGTGTTCATTGTCAGGTCACCGGCTTCATCTGACTCTGAAAACCCACGTCCATGCAAATAGCTATACCTCCTTCTAGAGAAACACATGCATTATATTACCCAGTACATTCACTAATGTTTTGATAAGGCATATACATAATATAACTTTACTAATCTATAAGGGACTGGAACTCTTGTTCCTCTATGATAATATGCTTGCAAAACGTTTATATACATGGCAGATACACAGGCCACTTTATTGATGGGATGAGTGATTTGCATATTACTGTTGCAAGAGTGTGAGTAGTAATATATGCGTAAATTGTTTACCATTGACCTACGTCCGACAGAAGGCCATCAGTCTTGTGACGTGACGTGTCTTGTGACGGTCACGTGACCGGAAGTGACCTTTGACCCCTGCGTATTCACACAATACCGGATATTAGTAATGGTGCGCAGGGGTCAAATGTCACTACCGGTCACGCTCCTGTCACGTGACCGGAAGTGACGTCACAAGACTGGTGGCGTCCCCTGTCGGAAGTAGGTCAATAGTAACCAATTTACGCTTTACATCAGATCAATATATTAATAGGACATTAATAATGCTGCACCGGGGTCAAAGGTCACTTCAGGTCACGTGACAGCTCGGAGTGATCTCCCCCTAGTTCCACTTTCGCTGCCTGGGACACGAGGGACCTTACCAAAAATAAGAGGGATCAGTCACCAATGTCAATAAAATCGAATTAGCAATTTCAAGCCCGGAGTTATCTCCCCCTAGTTCCAATTTTCGCCACCAGGGCAACGAGGGACTAATAATGAAGAATGTATGTAAAACTCCAACACATTTATAATGTGAACTTCAAGATGGCGGCCGCACAACGTTCGCCCTACGTTAGTCCCGGAATGCATGTCATCAAACAGGGTCCCCGACAATATCGCCCAGCACTATGCCCAGCATAAATGGCAAGTGGAGAACCCTCGTCATAGCCATACATCGAGAGAAGGGAAACCGTATTGGCACGAAATGGGAAGTAAGACTTATAGTAATAAAGAATACCTATATGTGATGTACGATGTTATTATGACGAGTCTAGGATCAGTGCGACCGAAGGGTCGGGCGTGTCGTGTCCAGTATATCTCCGCAAAAAATAAACACACAAAATGACGGCGCTGCTGTGAGAATTCCCCTTTTGGCAAGAAAGACAAGCTGGACTAGGCGAAACCTCTGTGGGGCAAATTCCGGGTTATCTCCCCTGATTCGAACATTTGCATGCTAATCTATACGGGGAATGCATGTATGGGATAGGGGTGGTCATTTTTTTTCTTGTGGATTTTACTATGGGATGTGGGATCTTGTTTTCCTCGCCTCACCAAGTAGAACAAGGTGGTAGGGATCTCGAAGCCAAGCGGTGAATTAAAAAAAAAAAGAAGTCACTGTGCGCATGCGCATTGGGCAAGTAGTGCTGGGGTAGACGTTTTGGGGTCTAGGTGAGCCCCTAGTCGTCCGATTGGGTCGAGTAAGGTATCATTGTGAAGCACTCGTGAGGGAGCATTCGACTGGATGGACGTGGAACTAATGTCATTCCGCGCATGAGCAGTAGACAAAGGGGGTATAGGAATGGACGTGTTGGGGTCCAGGTGGGCCACTAATGGCCCGAATGGGTCATGGGAGGTGAAGCGCTCCTCCCGAGCAGTCAAGTCGTGGATGGGTGCATGTAAAATTAGAATTGGGGTCGAAACTATAAAAAGCGGAACACGGACTTTACCCCTATAATAGGGAAAAACCCTATCAACCAGGTATAGAGGGGCTAATATCGCTTGCCGGCTTATCGGGGCCTGCCGACAGAGGCAGCGTGGGTGAGTGGGTGTATGTCAAGCTAGGATTGGGGGTGCAGTCCTCAGTAGACCCCTCGTTGCTTGGTATAACCCTTCTGTCTTTCTGAGTTGCCAAATCATCCAGAAACCCCTATAAAAGTATATATTTTCTTCATGGGAATGCTCATACCATTAATTCAGCAAACAAGCCAGGTATGCAAATTTAATCCGGGGTCAATTTTTTGCCCTCGAAACGTACTCCATATTTTCTGGAAAATCTATTGAAATGACCCAAAGTACGCCATATTTCGTTCATTTTCTGGAAAAGTCTTGACAATCGATTTCAATAAGATTTCTTCCTCGTGTTCCCCGTCTCGAGGCGAGAAAAAAAGCTATTTAAAATATGGGGTCGACTATGCCGTTTTTGTTACATATTCCATATGTAACATAACCCTATTTTTAAACACCTGAAAAACGTACGAAACTGAGGCTGACTGAGTTTGACTTCGCGGTCCGACTCGCCATATAGCTCAACCGAGCTACCCAACCGCATATGCCATTTTGAAGGAATGGTAGTACCCAGAAGCTTGGTACTATAAATACTGATTACCAAAAAGGGAAGGATAATTTTTCATGTGGTCAGACCCGGGCGCTCTGCTGTATTACAATTTGTGAGGGGATCAATAATCCGAAACTATGGACTACTTTCTTAAGGTTTATTTTAAGGAAAAAGTGTTCTGCGAGAGTATACGAGTACACTAGTATATCACACTTACAATATTAGGGCATTTTCGTTGGATATCCGTTCCTCCCCTTTCTCCCTACCCCATCTTTCTTTTGGTGGGTTTTACCATGTGAAATTAGAAATTTCGAGATAAAACCTCAAATATTATCGTAATAGCCATAACGATGGCTTTCCAGTAAGTCCGAATTATAATCTGCCCTTCTAGCTTCTAAACCATATCAGATATGCAAGGAATATGTAAAAATAACTGGAATTATGGTCAAACTGATGTCAAATTTGTACTTTCCTCCGTCTGGTAAATATCGCAAATTCTCTCAGAATCTTCAAAAATAATTGCTAAGACGCAAATAATTGTTACCTATTCACAGTATTTAATATTGTCGACGAGTTTTACTTTGGGAAATATCATGTTGAGTAATTAAATTTGTGTTGGTGTTCGAGATAATGCACTTTAGATGCCATAGTCGCCTTGTCTAAGGGGAGGTAAATCTGTATAGTCCTGCTTGGCAGCATATGTCATCGGCGTAGTTGTTCTATGGTACACTTGAAATTTTCTAAATATTCTGCCCGACATTCGAAAGATCTGAACCCGTACATTAAAATGGTATAAAACTGAACAATTTGAGCAAAAATGACAAGGCAAATGGCTTATTACAAGTCAGCGGAGCGGATCATACGTCATAGTATATTTTACTGTATATAGGGTAGTGCATATAGGATGCAGTCCACAGGAGACCCTCATTGCTGGTAATAGACCCTTGGTATAGCCCTTCCGTCTTTCTGAGTTGCCAAACCATCCAGAAAACCCCTATAATTTTCTTCATGGGAATGCTCATCCCATTAATTCAGCATGCAAGCCAGTTATGCAAATTTTACTCGGGATAAATTTTCTTCCCTCGAAACGTAATCCATATTTTCTGGAAAATCTATTGAAATGATTCAGAAAACGCCATATTTCGTTCGTTTCCTGGAAAAATCTTGACAATCGGAGGGCTAATATCGCTTCCCGGTGGTTCGGGGCCTGTCGAGAGAGGCAGGGTGGGTGAGTGGGTGTATGTAAAATTAGGATTGGGATTGAACCTATGAAAAGCGGATTCACGGACTTCACCCCTAAAATAGAGAAAAACCCTATCAACCAGGGTCAGAGGGGTCAGTATCGGTCCCCGGCTTATCGGGGCCTGCCGAGAGAGGCCAATTTTGGATTGGGTTTGGACCTACAAAAAGCGGAACACCGACTTTACTTCTAAACCATCGGGAATCATGAATGTTTTGGGCTCCACTATTGGTACAAATGGGGTGTGAGAGGTGTCGTAGTGTAGCATTCCTGGGGTCCATCCGACTGGACTAGTGTGTCGGTCGTTTTCAGGAAAATGTGGGAAAAAGGCATGGGAATGAACGCTTTGGAGTCGAAGTGAGCCACTCTTGGTCCGAATGGGTCGAGGCAGGTATCAATGTGAAACTCTCGTGGAGAAACATCCAACTGGATGGGTTTGGGGTGGAAATAGCATATATCGTCGCATGCACATTAACAAAAGTATTGGAATGGACGTTTTGAGGTCGATATGGACCCATTATGGTCAGATTGACCTGTGTGAGGCACAATTTTGAAATTCTCTTGGGGTAGCGTCGGATTGGACTGATGTCTAGTCCGGTTTCATCGTAGTAGCGAAAGTGGGCATTTTAGGGGTGTGAACGCCTTAACTCCCACTCTTAACGCCTTAATGCCTTTTCTTACCGCCTTAACGCCTTAGCTTAGAGCTCAGAGATCGGAAGTGACATCATCGTATAGGATACACCAGGGTGCGGGTGTAACACATGTGCGTGATCGTGCGTACGATGTCACTTTCGAGCTCTGAGCTCTAAGCTAAGGCGTTAAAACGTTAAGATAAGGCGTTAAGGTTAGGAGTTAAGGCGTTAAGACGGGCGTTAAGGCGTAACGACGGGCGTTGACGGGCGTCTCTGCATTTCGATGAACTAGTGTCAATTCCATGGAATATCTTTAAAAATCAGAGCTTCTGAGCTATTTCATCAGGGCGTTGAAGCGTTAAGCTGGGCGTTGGCGGGCGTTAATGTCTATACAAAAGATAGTGCCACGGCACTGTAGCTCATGTGGCTGTAACTGGAGAAAGCAGCTGTGAGAAATTTTTACTAAAGAACTGCAATAGATGAGTTTCTAACTTGTGTTGTCCCCCTGAACACTAAATGATCCATGCAGTAATTTCCGGAGATTTCATAACAAAGTTTCATGGGAAATTCAAGATGCGGCCATATTGGATTTTCAAAATGAACTAAAAAAGGTATCTTGCACAACTGGACCCCAAGGGAACCTGTGACAATGATCCAAGCAGTAATTTCCTGAGAATTCACGATTACAAAATTTCATGAGAAAATTCAAGATGGTCGCCTGGTGGCCATATTGGATTTTCGAATCGGACCAGAAAAGCTATCTTGCACAAGCTGACCCCGAGGGGAACCTGTGTATCAAATTTTAGAAAGATCCATGCAGTACTTCCTGAGAAATCACGAGTCAAGTTTCATAGGGAAATCGAAGATGGCCGCCTGGTGGCCATATTGCATTTTCGAATCAGAGCAGAAAGGGTATATTGCACAACTAGACCCCAAGAGGAACTTGTGTACCAAATTTGAGAAAGATCCATGAAGTAGTTCATGATAAATCGCATGAAACAATGTTTCATGCGGAAATCCAAGATGGCCGCCTGGTGGCAATATAGGATTTTTGAATCAGACCACAAAAGGTATCTTCCACAACTAGACCCCAAGGCGAACCTGTGTACCAAATTTGAGAAAAATCCATGCAATAGATCCTGAGAAATCGCAATACCAATGTTTCATGGGGAAATCCAAGATGGCCGCCTGGGAGCTATATTGGATTTTTGAATCAGACCACAAAATGTATCTTGCTCAAATAGACCCCAACAGGGACCTGTGTACCAAAATTGAGAAAGATCCACGCAGTAGTTCCTGAGAAATCGCAATAACAATGTTTCATGGGGAAATCCAAGATGGCCGCCTGGTGGCCATATTGGATTGTTGAATCAGACCACAAAAGGTATCTTGCACAACTAGACCCCAAGGGGAACCTGTGTAACAAACTTGAGAAAGATCCATGCAGTAGCTCCTGAGAAATCACGATAACGAAGTTTGATAAACCAGATGGCTGCCTGGTGGTCATATTGGATGTTCGAATCAGAGCAGAAAAGTTATCTTGCACAACTAGAACCAAGGGGAACCTGTGTATCAAACTTGAGAAAGATCCATGCAATAGTTCCTGAGAAATCGCGATAACAACATCGGGAAATCCAAGATGGCCGCCTGGTGGCCATATTGGATTTTTTGGCACTCATTTTCAACCTGTGTAACAAAAATTTGAAAGATCCATGCAGTAGCTCCTGAGAAACCTTGACTCACTGACCTGTATCCAGCAACAACAACAACGGTGAGGTGTGGGCTCATTTTCCACAAATACATCAACTTCCGCTGACGGCTCATGTGTCCACTACGCAAATGAGATGTTTGCATTCACTACGACTCTGTCAAGTAACTCCAGTAGCTTTCAATAAAGTGGAAATTATGCTATCATCGCCAGCTCGATTTCAATGTAATATGTCATCTGTCAAGAGTTACAAAAATGGCGCCGAAATGAAGTGCATGATGTCATCACCAATCCACCACTAATTTAAAAAAAAAATTCTGAATTCATCCATTCTGATTTGTTATCAACGTATAGGCTGAATTTATATCAATCTAAAAAAATGGCATTTTAATCATTTTTAAGGGGAATTCCAGTCTGTGACCCCTACAACAATGGGATACTCCCTCGTTTTTTGGACAAAACAGTGCAGGCCACCCTTAATGAACAGAAAAGTTGTTTTCAAATATCTCTCAATCTATTATGTAAATAAAGCAGGAAATTATTTTTTTTTAAATTAGTGGTGGATTGGTGATTACATCATGCACTTCGAAACGAAGCTATCATTTCGGCGCCATTTTTGTAACTCTGACAGATGACATAATACATTGAAATCGAGCTGGCGATGATAACATAATTTCCACTTTTTTGAAAGCTGCTGGAGTTACTTGACAGAGTCGTAGTGAATACAAACATCTCATTTGTGTAGTGGATACATGAACCGTCAGCGGAAGTTGATGTATTTTGTGGAAAATGAGCCCACACCTCACCGTTGTTGTTGTTGCTGGATACAGGTCAGTGAGTAAAAAAAAAATTTCAACGCTCAGATGTTTTGGCCTAAAAATATTCCTGAGATGCATAGAAATATTTTGGTATATGAAATATGAATAGGCTCTGTGTTTAGGGCCTTCTCTGAGCGAGGTCCTAAATGTAGGCCTTTTCACAGCAGCCTCCCAACATGTTATAGTTAAGTGCCCCCTTATACACTGAGGTTAATTTGAAAATATTTTGCAGATGCACAGAAAATCATGAAGAATAATTTTTTCAATTCATTTTATTATTTTGGCCAGCCATAGCTGCTTCTGCTGTAGTATTTCAAGATATTTGAGAGCCTCTGTCAATATTCTGTGAAACAATCATTTACAGCCATGCATGAGACCTGCTACATGTACAACATATCTCTTTTATAGGTTTGGAAACACTATGAGTTCCCTCCCTTCCACTGTAACAGTCTCGGCCTCAATGACAATTTCAGATAGAAAATCCTCCATGTCTAGCTCTTTGAATAATGACATCCATTCATTGCTAATAGTCTCTCCCCCCCGTCTCACCCCCCCCCCCTCAGTCTCACTCATTTCACTCACCTCCTGAAGCTTGAATTAAACATGAACTTTATATTTGAGCAACATGTGAGCTTTATTCTGCTTGTATCTAAATTTCAGATTTCCTTTCATAGTTCTGAATTTCTAATATGACCGTTTCAACATGACAAATGTGTATGACAGATATTACACAGACAAAGAGTCTTTCTACTAAGAATACTAATTAGCTTCTTTCCTGATGAGCATGGTGGTCATGTATGGTTTGGTACATGTACTAAACACAAGGATGGATATCCTAATTCGAGTTGATTTTCGAGGCAAGAAACAAGCATTTACTGCCCAGACGCAGACTCAGAGAACTCGTTCCATTAGAAATTGTCCATTTATGACTGAAGTACTTGATGGCCATCTTTTGCCCCTTCCCCACACACACCCCAACCCCACCCCGCCCGCCGCACGCAATGGTCCCCCTTGAGTATGTATCCAGCCACACTTGAATCTGTTGTGTGTGTGTGATGTGCATTGCACACCCTCTCTTTCAATTGTTTGCCCTTTATCTGGCCCTGGCACATGCAGCTAATCTGTGATATTTTTACTGGTGCTTACCCCACCCAACCCCTTGAGCCTGACAGAGTACATGTACATGTAACAAACTAATACTTGTATATTTCACATGTTTTATGTCCCATTGCGAAATGGCTAACATACTCCTTTATGATAAATAAAATTTGTACTAATGGTTTTCCGCCACACAACAGTACATGTACACTTGAACAGCTGATAGCTTATGGTACTTTGGCTGCAAAATCTTGTGACGTCATCTCTTTGAATAACATCATCGCACTTACATTGCTGCAATATACTATTATGACGTGACTTCATAACAAAATGGCTTGTGTTGTGACATCACAATACATTATAAACTTATGTCGGTTACATTTACACATAATTCAGGCTGCTAATTTACTTTTCTTCGTGGATTATTCTCTATAATTTTTTTCTCAATGCAATCTAAAAAATGGCATTTTCAATTTTAAAATCAAGTTTTGAGGGGAATTCCAGTCTGTGACCCCTACAACAATGGGATACTCCCTCGTTTTTTGTACGAAACAGTGCAGGTCACCCTAAAGTACACATGTTGTACAACAAGACCCAAAGGGGAACTGACATATCAAATTTAAGAAAGATCAATTAAGTAGTTACCGAAAAATAATGATGACAAGATTTCACTGGCAAATTCAAGATGGCCGCCATGGCAGCCATATTTAAAATCGTATCGACACCGCATGAACAAATTCTGGTGTACTCATTGGGGGAAACATGCATGCCAAGTTTCAGCTTAATCGGTCAAGCGGTTTCAGAGAAGATGATGTTAACGGACGACGCACGACGCACGACGGACGACGGACAATCAGGCCATGACATAAGCCCATCGAGCCTTCGGCCCAAATGAGCTAACAAGCGTACCCCAAAAACGTGCACAGTCGACGTTCAACCATCAACGTGGGTTATACTTGCTCTGATTGCGAACGCACGCTCATCATACATTACGATATGATGCATCACCGTCTCCATTGAGGCAGATGCTGATACAGAGCCTACTGAAAGTCCATCGACTGATACTGAAACAGAGACTGTTGAGAGTCTACCTACTGATACGGAGCTCTTGACCTCAGATAGTCAGCCCACATCCCAGGTGAGGCAGAACCTACCTTCTGGGATCGTGTTAATAGCTATGCTGCGATAACCGAGGCCCTGGAAAATGCGATCAAAATGCACAAACAACTATTTCAGGACCCGCTGCCTGAACAATATCCAGGCATGCCCGATGATGCTTAGGTTACACCGAACGAAGACGAAACTTTCTGAAATGGCGATTTCTGATTGGACAAGAGCAGCCGAGAATACATCTAACGGGCAAGAACGACAGATGCAGACCCAAATGGAGGCTTCTGATTGGACAAGAGCCTACTTCTATTATAAACATACCCAACGCGTCTCCCCCATTGTGGATATGACAATAAAACGATTGACCTGTCATCCTTGTTGTTGTTCTCTCACCAGTTTACATCATGGCGTCAAGGCGTTACTCTAGGGTGTTAAGGCGTTACAACAGGCGTTGACGGGCGTCACCGCATTTCGATGAATTAGTGTCAATTCCATGAAATATCTAGAAAATCAGAGCTTCAGGGCTAATTCACCGTTCAAGCGTTAAGCTTGGCGTTGGCAGGCGTTGCTAAAAGATGACACCTCACACGACGCATTCGGACAACGGATGGTCCATCTCTACCCCTAAATGCCCACTTTGGCTACTACTCCTTCTAATGACGTCACCAATGACGTCACAGATGACATGGACGTCTCTCCAGTCGTAGTCTACATCCCGCGAGCTACAAGATGACACCTCATGCGACGCACTTGGACCACGGATGGTACCTATCTACCCCAAACACCTTTCTTCATACCCCTAAAATACCCACTTTCGCTACTACGGACAGACTGCGCATGCGCAGAATGATGACACCGGACTAGGCACCAGTCCAATCCGACGCTACCCCAAGAAAACTTCAAATTAAGCCTCCAACGGGCCAATCTGAACAAACGTCCATTCCAATACTCTTTTTCTAGTGCGTATGCGCAGATGAACGCTATTTCCACCCACACCCATCCAGCTGGACGTTTCTCCACGAGAGTTTCACATGGATACCTACCACGACCCACTGAAACCAAGAGTGACCCACTTCGACACATACACGTCACTTCCCATGCCCTTTTCCTACAATTTCCTGTCTGCGCATGTGCAGAATGTTGAAAACGGACAACACACTAGTCCAGTCAGATGGACCCCCAGGAATGCTACACTATGAACCTCCAACGCCTTATTCGTACCAGCCGGGGTTCCCAAAACATGCATGATTCTCCATGGTTTAGGTGTAAATTCTGTGTTCCGCTTTTCATAGGTTCAAACCCAATCTTAAATTTACATACCCCCACTTACCCGTCCTGCCTCTCTCGGCAGGCCGCGATAAACCGGGGACCGATATTAACCCCACTAACCCTGGTTGATAGGGGTTTTCCCTAGTTTAGGGGTAAAGTCCGTGTATGCCCTTTTCCTACAATTTCCTGTCTGCGCATGTGCAGAATGTTGAAAACGGACAACACACTAGTCCAGTCAGATGGACCCCCAGGAATGCTACACTATGAACCTCCAACGCCTTTTTCGTACCAGCCGGGGTTCCCAAAACATGCATGATTCTCCATGGTTTAGGTGTAAATTCTGTGTTCCGCTTTTCATAGGTTCACCCCCAATCCTAATTTTACATACATCCACTCATCCACTCTGCCTCTCTCGGCAGGCCCCGATCCACCGGGAAGCGATATTAGCCCCTCCAGACCTGGTTGATATGGGTTTTCCCTATTTTAGGGGTAATTTTACATGCACCCACCCATGACTTAATCGTCCTGGAGAAGCGCTTCACTTTGATACCTCCCACGACCCATTATGACCACTAGGGACCCAACTCGCAATTTTGTCTACTGGGCATGCGCAGAATGCCGTCAGTTCTACGTTACACCCATCAAGTCGGATGCTCCCTCATGTGTGCTTCATATTGATACCTCACTCGACCCCACCGAACCAATAGGGATCCACCTAGGCCCCAAAACGTTCACCCCAGCGCTACTTACCCAATGCGCATGCACATAGTGACTTTTTTTTCAAAAAAGTCACAGCTTGACTTCGAGACCCCTCCCACAAGATGTCACAGGAAATCTGCCAGAAAAAAATTGACCACCCCTATCCCATAGCGGCATTCCCCGTATAGATGCAAAGATTCGAATCAGAGGAGATGACCCGGAATTTGGACCACAGAGGGTTCGCCATGTCAAAGTTGTCTTCCTTGCCTCCAGAGGGCAGCACGATCGATGCCGTGAGGTCAAAAGGCGAATCTCCACAGCAAGCGCCGGCATTTTGTATGTTTATTTTTTTGCGGAGAAAAACTGGACACGCTCGACCCTGTAGTGGCACTGACCCTAGACTCGTCATAATAGCATCGTACAACACCTATAGGTTATGTTTATTACTACAAATCTTACTTCCCATAGATTCATGTAAATTTTTTTTCGTGGCAATACGGACCGACCCGCGTGTATTGAGATCTGTGGAGAAACTGAGGGCTCCAACTTGTGATTTAGGCTGGGCATAGTGCTGGCGATATTGCCTGAGACCCGGTTTGATGACGTGCATTCCATTAGTGCTTTGGAGGGCAGATAAAGGCTTATTGACTCTTATATTCTCCCGATGACCGGACAACCTGAAATTCAGGGACAATTTCATCGACTTATCCATTATCCATCCAAGTTCATGGAAAATATTCACGGAGGCTTCTTTATAGTTCGGTGTTTCATTAGCCGGAAATTAATGATATGTAAGTAGATCAATGGTTTCCAATTTACGCTTGTACTACTACTTGTGTACCCAGCCTGGCAACACTTAAAGCAATAGAGAGCTATAATATCCGCCGTTATAATTCTCCCTCCGTCCACCCGAATACACGTCTTGTCTTAAAGAAACCCACCCCTAATCTGATCAAGAGTCCGTGTAGTCCGTTCGGGTAATGTCGGGTAACTTACTATTTAATTGGTCTGACTTTTCAACAATCTGGCCTACCTGAAGCCTATATGCCTCAATATTGTGATGCATTTGGACCACATCTGCATCCAACGCATCCACTTGGGCCGTTATTTCTACTTTCCATGATCCGATGGTTTCTTCTAATCGGCGGTCTACTAGATCATTAATATATTTCGGACAAGTCTAAACCTATTACCTGTCCCTCTAACCCTAGATCGGCTATATGCCCGGCACTAAACTGACTCGCCTGCATAAAATCTTTAAAACAAACCAACGTGCCCTCTTCCTGCAAGGCTACCATACGTGCACTTCGTCTACTATCCACCCCTTTCGACTTTTGCAGTGCTTCCTCTGTAGCCACTGACACATCAATGGACCCTAAATCTGCCATGTTAACCAAAGTGGAAGATATACGGTCTATGCAAACAAGTCAAAATAATAATAATAATAATACTTTATTTCAGACACGGGTCCATATATACATAGAAAACAAGATTACATACTGGTATGTAGTGCCGATAGGCACTACTTAGAGGATACAACAATTTCTGCCATTTATCGAGCAGCACAGAATGTACAATAAGGTCGGATTTAAGTATAGTACACAGTATCATGTTTTCGCTGGACTCAATTCTCCTTTTGAAACAATAGACAGCTTTCCTCAATATTTCGCCAAAGGAAGGGATGCTGTTGACAGCAAACATAGCACTGGCACTACAACTATATCTATAATGAAGCAGCCATCGAAATGCGTTGTTGTACATAACTTTGATACCGTTAAAAACAGTAGTGGTATGAGTACTCCAAAGTTGACAACAATAAACATTACAGCAGTATGCTCTAAAAAGACTTTTCTTAACACCAGTCGTACAATCACGGAATTTCCTAAGAAGCACATTAGCACGTACGCAAAGCCTTCTCTTTTGCGATTCGATGTCCGCATTATCTGACAGATGTAAGTAGATGTAGCAATTGACATATTTCAATAACTCCCCACCCAACTTAACCGGAGGAGGCAAAAAATCTCGATATCGCCTTGGCGATAAAACCATACACACGGTTTTCTTAGTGTTGAAGACAATATCATGCGACTCTGCGTAAGAAGAACAATAGTTTAAAAGACCCTACAAGGCTTTGGCGGAGGGACACATGATACACATATCATCAGCGTACAGCAAATGATTCACAAATAAACCAGAAATATTGCATCCCACACCAGCTTTAGATAATGAGATAGATATAGCAAAAAGACAGGGAGATAAGATCCCACCTTGTCTGACACCATTCGTTACCTTGAACAATGAAGAGACAGTGGAGCCCCACTTGACGGCAAACAATTGAGTATTGCACCATACATACAGTATATTGATAAAGCGCATCGGCCAATTTCGATCAATCAGCTTTTTGAGAAGAGTTCAATGATTGATTCTATCAAAAGCTTTGCTAGCGTCTAAAAAACATACAAAAACAGGGCTGCCATTGGAACGATAAAAATGTACAACTTCCTTAAAAACATAGATACATTGATCAGTAAAGCAACCGGATTTAAATCCAAACTGAAAATCGGAACTTTAGAGCTGCGCCTCACACTTCTGTAGCACATATAATTCAATAACTTTGGATAGAGCAGTGGCGACAGCAATAGGTCTGTAATTATCTGATTTGGTTATGTCGCCCGACTTATTTTTGACAATAGGGTTTACAACTACATATGTCAGTTCTTTAGGGAGACACCCATGGAGGAACATAGCATTAAAACATAATGACAGATGAACATATAAGGCGTCAGGTGCAAACTTGAGATGCTCAGCGGACAGACCATCAATACCAGCGGATTTATTACTCTTCATATCACGAATAATAGCAGGAAGATTGTCTGGTGAAATAGCAGACACATCAGAAGATCCGTTTCTGTAACTTACCAGAGCATCTAATACCTCGTGTTTGTGTTTTTCAGTGGAGACACAATTAAGAACGTGGAAGAATTTATCCTTCCATAGGTTGACAATGTCACTTTCACCCTCAGCATGGTCAATTCGATCTGGTAAACTCATATGTTTAGCTTTGGAGGTCCTAACCTCCTTCCAAAAGTCGTCATATGAATTATCAGACAAGGCTTGTGCCATCTTACCAGAGCGAATATTTACTTCCTCTCTCCTGCAAGCACGCAGGGCATATTTGAATTGCCTTCTAGTACGGCGCATATAATCAGCGATAGGCCCACATCGTGGGCTACCCTGTTCCCTCCACATAATAAAGCTTGTTCTTGCATGAGCGTGTAAGTCGGATATACAATCATTCAAGCCTGGAACAATATGGGCCTTATTCATCTTAACTTTAGCTACAGATTCAAAGCCCGAAGACAGAAGCGATTGTACAATAGAATTGTAATAATTACATATATCATCATGATGGACTACGCCACACTCGTGATCATTACACAGAACAGCATGTACAGGAATGGATAACTTACACAGATGATTTTGTGCTGCCTGAGAATACAATGAGATATCACTGTCTGTCAAGTTCTTCCAGTCAATTCTATTTCTACGTGATGCACTGGAATCGTTCTGTAACCTCGGTAGAGCGTCCCATCCAATAGATAGAGATAGAGGGCGATGGTCGGATGAAATGACATCATACAGTACTTCAATAGATCGAATTGACCGATTAACGTTATCGGACGACACGCAATGGTCCAACCATGACGTGGACAGGTATGCGTCACTCACATACGTATATGTATCCGCAGGTAAACGCTCAATGTCAGATACAAATAAATTGTAATCGTCACAAAAATTAAGCAGTTCAGTACTGAAACGACGTGAGGGATGAGCATTCCAATCACCTGTCACAAGGACATTGGAAATGTCAGATTCTTCTATAACAGCCCTAACCTTACCCAGGTAATCAATGTATGACTCTAAGTTTTCGGGTGAGTCAGTGGGCATGTATATACATAAAATGAGTAACTTAGAGTTAACTGTTTCAATGCGAATACCAAAAAGTCTGGGGTCATCATATTCAATACAATTCGCGCTACTCCCAAACGACTTCTTCCAGAGAATAGCGAGGCCCCCATGGGGTCTGCCTTTGGCAAGAACAGTCTCATCCACAGCCGAGACACCCCGGCCATAAAAATCACAATGAATGGAGTTCAGAAGCCCCAATTCGCTTTTCAGAAGCGAAGTTTCTTGAAGTAAACAAATGTCACTGACATCACAAAGAGAATTAAGCTCAGGTAAACAAGATTTCGCCGAACGACAGTTATATGATGTGATACGTAGATCCATTATGAAAGTTGAGGTTGCTAGCAAATTAATCATACTCACGATCGTACTCATTATCGTACTCACCATCACTATTCCAGCGAGATATGTAACTGTGAGAGTCAGTAGCACGTTTCCTCCCGTGGTTGGGTACAACGCGAGAGTCCTGGTTGTTATATCCTGGACAGACGATAACTCGCCGAGCATTCCAGCATATCATGCAGAGAAATGAGACACACGACTACAGATGTAGAGACGCCATAAATGTCCTAATTTATTTGAGCATGCACACAAGCAACCTTACAATAGATGACGTCACCATCTATGTGTTACACAATATTACATTCCTCCCTCCTAAATAAGGAACCGTAATAGCTGTTCCATACATGACAGTCTCTTGAACGCATCAATAAACTTATAAACCAAATCATATCTCAAACAATCTCCGCAATATGAAAAGATCGATGCATGCAATACAACCATTGCTACACATGTAACATCTTATAGATGTACTAAACTCACATGTCATGTTACACAATCATAGCCGTTATTCAACATAAAAAATACAAAAGTAGTTTACATGTAGGTTGTGATTTCAGATCACTAAACCTAACTCACAGATCTAATCTCTTAGGAGGCTGACATACTCTGATTGACCTTCTAAGAGGTTTCGGGGTTACTCCATTAGCATCAGGCATTGGAGTAACTGATAGTGTCTGACTAGTCTCGGAATCTTTACTACTCTTTGGACATGTTGGACTGGGAAACTTAGGCACAATTATGTCATGTGACCTAGAATCTAACACATAATCAGGTAAATTTGATACGAATGGTTCGGACAGTAGAATATCCAAATTGACATCCTGATCAGGTAAGTTTCTCTCTGAACGGTCTGGTGTGAATCCAGTATTTGACTCATCTGCCATCATATGATCAGCATGAACAAATCTGCGTTTGTTCCCAGGGACTCTGACTAGGTAAGTATTAGGACCCTTGATAGATACTACTGTACCCGGTATCCACTTTTCCTTTCCTCCCCTCAAATTTCGCACTCGTACACTCTGATACCTGTCATAGGTTCTAGTTCGGGGATGATCGCCATCCCGCTGAATTTTCGAAGCATTCTGATGTCTCTCGACCTTTCGTTGAAGACATGGTTTAACCAATGACAGTCGAGTTCGAGGGGTTCTCTTAAGAAAGAGTTCGGACGGACATATACCTGTGGTAGTGTGAGGGGTGTTTCTGTAGTGCATAAGTACATTTGCCACTTTATGGTGAAGTGATAATGACTTATCAGACTTCTTGAACTTTTTCTTGAAAGTCTGAACATTCTTCTCAGCCAACCCATGACTTGCAGGATGATAGGGTGGACATAAAGTGTGCTCTATGCCATTGCACTTCAGAAAGGACTTAAATTCATCCGCGATGAATTGCGGTCCGTTGTCCGAAACGATGTGTTGCGGTAAACCATACCTCGCAAACAACGTTCGTAGCAATGTAATCGTACTCATTGCAGTGGTACTTGTCATAGGGAACATCTCTAGCCATTTTGAGTAGCTGTCAACCACTACTAAAAAATTTTGGCCTTTGACTTCACAGAAATCCATGTGAATTCTCTGCCAAGGTGTTGTTGCCCATGGCCATAGCAAAGTGGAACCACTTTTGGTGCCAACTGAGCTTCCGTACAATCTCTACAGGATCTTACCATATCCTCTATGTCTCCATCGAACCCCGGCCACCAAACAAATTGTCGGGCAAGGGCCTTCATCCTACACATACCTGGGTGAGTTTCGTGTAATTCACCAAGCATACGTTTTTGTAAAGGGGGTGGAACTATCACTCGTCTTCACCACAACAGACAATTGTCATCTACAGACAATTCGTTTCTACGGGACCAATAAGGCTGTATCGCCTTATCAGTGCAGTAATTTGGCCACCCTGACAAGGTATAGTCGAAAATCTTGATTAGGACCGGGTCTTTACCAGTACAATCTGCAATATCTTTTGCAGTGACCGGCAATGAATCAACTAGCGTACAGAAAACATAGTTTTCATCTTTGTCTGCAGTATTCGGATCATCCACTGGGAATCTACTCAACATGTCAGCGTTAGCATTCTGCTCTGATGTACGGTATTCTATCTGGTAAGTATACCCTGAAAGTAACAAGGCCCACCGTTGTAATCTTGCCGCTGCTAGTGGGGGAATTCCCATCTTGGGACCGAATATGCGTGTCAAGGGCTGATGATCCGTTATCAGCTTGAAATTTCTACCATACAAATACATGTTGTACTTTTTCAATCCGTAGATAATGCTTAAACCCTCTCTCTCAATTTGTGCATAATTTTTCTCGGCTGCACTCAGGGTTCGAGAAGCATAGGCTACTGGCCTTTCAGTACCAGCCTCCATAATGTGACTTAGCACTGCGCCTATTCCATATGGACTAGCATCTACACTTAGAACTAGGGGCTTCTTGGGATCATAGTGTACCAAAACTTTATCACCCGAGAGAACATGTTTTGCTTACTCAAATGCGTCTTCACATTTTGAAGACCACGCCCACACTTTGGAATGGTTCAATAGGTCATAGAGGGGGTGAAGGTTAGAGGACAGATTAGGCACAAACTTTCCATAATAGTTAACCATGCCTAAAAATGACTTGAGTTCAGATACATTTTCAGGCCTAGTTGCCTTCTGAATTGCCTCTACCTTACTCTGTAATGGACGGATTCCCTCCGCACTCATAAAGTGACCTAGGTACTCCAACTGAGATTTGAAAAATTAACATTTTTCACCATTGAGACGAACGTTGTGTTCCTTTAATCTTTTGAACACCTTCTTAAGAACCTCAATGTGCTCTTGGATGGTCTCAGTTGCCACAATGATATCATCTATGTAACACTGTACATGATCTATACCTGCCAGAATCTTATCAATGGTAGCCTGAAACTGGGACGGAGCAGTTTTGACACCGAAACAAAGACGTTTCGTTCCCAGCAAACCTCTCTGGGTGTTTAAAACCAGCAATTTTGCAGAATCCTCATCCAAAAATAACTGATTAAAAGCTCCAGTCAAATCCAACTTCGAAAAAACTTTTGGTTGCGTACCATGTTGTGTGATTTTGGCAAAAAGATCTTGCGTGTTAGGCAATTTGTACTCGTCATCAGCAATAGCCTCATTCACGGCTTTGTAGTCACCACATACCCTTACTCCTTGATTAGGTTTGGGGACATGAACTGCAGGAGATGCCCATTCACTACAGTTTACTGGGTACAAAATATCAGACTTTACTAGCCTATCATACTCTTTGTTTACCCTCTCTTCAACTGAGTATGGCACCTGCCTAGCCTTCTGAAATACAGGTTTAGCACCCTCTTTTAACTTAATAGATGCAGTAAATCCCTTTATCCCTGTATTTTCTGTAGCAAACAAGATGCTGTTTTCTTTCAACAACCTGTTGAACTCTGGAGGAAATACACTAGATTGTGGGACTGAAATTTTTGGTTTGGTCTTCCCTGTTACTGAGAAAATACTTTGCCAATCCAATTTAATTTTACTCAACCAGTCCCTCCCAAACAATGATGGACATTTCCCCTTCACCACAACAAGTTCTAGCATAAACTCTGGGTTATTACCATATCTGACTGGTACCTTTATACAACCCACAATAGGAACAAGTTCCCCTGTATAGCTACGAAGAGTGAGGTCAACATCATACAAAGGGTAATGATGTAGCTTATTTCTGTAGACAGTCTCAGAAACAGTTGAGCGTGATGCTCCAGTGTCAAGTTTCATGTCAATGTTAATTTGACCCAGAGATACAGAAATGTAAATAGGTTTTACCTTAGTGTTTTCTTCACCATTTCTATACAAACCAAATCCTTCATTATCCGACTCGTTTTGATCACTGTCAGTTGACTCAGAGTTTCCTTCACAAGAATCCACATATTTTGTGGAACTACCATATTTCGAATTGAACTTACGAAATTGTCCCTGTCCAGATTTGTTCCACCGTTGATTCTTTGTAGAGTCAGAGTTCAATGGGCACACCTTCTGTGTATGTCCCCTCTTACGGCATTTCCAACAATCCGCATTCTTGAGTCGACAATCCTCAGGTCTGTGTTGTTTTCCGCCACACACTGTACACGGCGAAGAGTCCGACGGTCTGTGAAACACGCCCTTCTTCCGCCCGCCTGGCTTGGACCACTTCCCCGGCTGCTGAAGTCGGTTGGTCGCGCCGTGATCGGTTGCCGCAGTCGCCTGGCTCCCCATGTGCTCCTTGTTGGCTTTGCCGGCCAACTCGTCCGCCAAACATTTTACCCTTGCATCTTCGAAAGATAGAGTTGCATTTGACAATAATGACGTTTGACACCGTGCCATTTTCGGATGAAGTCCCGACACCAGTCGGTCTCTCAGGGCTTGATTCAGGTAATCGCGAAAATCGCACGTGGAGGCCATCTTCTTCAGTCGCACGATGAAATCAGCCACAGACTCGTCTTCAGTCTGGCTAGCAGCCCAAAATTTATGTCTTTCGGCTATCACAATCGGCTTAGGCGTATAATGTTCTGTAAGCATTTCCTTCAAATCAGTATACGATTTTGTTTTTGGAGCTTCCGGACTGCACAAATTCTTCAGCATTTTAAATGTGTCCGCTCCCACTATCGCCAGAAATAAATTTGCCTGCTTGTCATCGTCGATATCGTTTGCCGCCATAAACGCGTCACATCTGTCTGCATAGTCACTGAATATCTCTGATTTCTCCTCAAAAACTCCTACATTGCCAAACACTGCCATGGTTTGCAATATATGTCGTGGATTCTAAAGTCAATTGTAATCCTCGTCGCCAATTGTTATATCCTGGACAGACGATAACTCGCCGAGCATTCCTGCATATCATGCAGAGAAATGAGACACACGACTACAGATGTAGAGACGCCATAAATGTCCTACTTTATTTGAGCATGCGCACAAGCGACCTTACAATAGATGACGTCACCATCTATGTGTTACACAATATTACACTGGTCAGCATCAAGGAATACCCAATCAAAATCTGGTCAAATAAATTCAAATGTATCAAAGACTTTCAGTTAGTTTCCTTTCAAGAAACTCACTGAAACAAATGAAAGACAACCCACATTGGTATGTCCCCTAGAAAACATCAAATTTAACACCAAAACTAACTAGCATTATCAACTCCTTAGACCCAGAAAATGAAAAAAAAATTTAAACATGTGGATGCTCGAGTTCAAAATGATGAAACGTATTACACGTGTTACCACACAGTCAACGCGTTGTTAAACTTGCAACTTCTCTGTTAATCTTGCACTATTTCAGTTTGCAATTAATTATGAATAGGGCACTAAAGAAACCCAGGTGCACTCAGGACAAACAAAAAACTCATCTCAAAACGAATTAGCAAAATCGATCTGATAAGCGATTTTTAGCCAACCAGTTGACAGCCGACAAATTCGACTATCACGGACACTATGACATAGATGAGTCTATACAAATTAGGGATCTACCGTTAGGATGGAGAAAACGTTATCAGACCCTCAAACTAAATTGGGCCGCGAAGTATTTACCATTGACCCACAATTGTAGTCCCCATACAAACTCCACGTAAACGCCGGTCTGGATTTCACTTGAAAATCTTCTATCTCAAATCCCGAGACATATTAACACTACCCCATAGCAGAAATCTAACACAACGGTCAATCCACATAGCCGAAATCTCTCATACAAAAAGTCAGCCACAATAACAGCGCACATAGACGCCGTCACACAGCAACACCTGGAGCGACAATGGACAAAAACCTCCTTTAAATTCAAATTTCCCCGATATACTAGATCTGTGTCACAAACACGGTACAAACATTTCGAATTTTTGTAGCCCTGTCAGGCTCAAATCGCATTCCTTAAGCAACTGATTCAATTTATCCGGCTTTTACCAATCTATTGGCCACGAACAGTCAAAATGCCACTACTGATAACATACTGGGTTTATCACAGGACAATAATACTGTATATACGGCGACGCCAACTTCAAAGAATGAATAGAATAAATACACTATTTCCAAGAAATGTTGGCTAGCTCAACTGGCTATATACATGTACCAGGAATATATTTAATAGCACGGACCGAATTGAACACAACTAGTTTCCCAACGAAGAGCGGTGAAACGATCAACCGCTATATCACACAAAACTGTGTGTTCCCGATAGTGCCGAATTTATTACTGAGTGGGCCTTATTAATAACACAGCACGTCTATCACAGGGCAATAATACTGTATATATGGCGACACCAAGTTCATTGAATGAATGGGATAGATACACGATTCAGCCGGCAATTTATACCAGAAAAATATTTGATAGCACGGACGGAATTGAAAACAACTAGTTTCCCAACGAAGAACGGCGAAAAAATCAACCGCTAAATCACACAACCCTGTGTGTTCTCAATAGTGCCGAATTTATACTGCCTTACTAGCCGGAACAAAGGAAAGCCTGTTCTAAACTACCTTCTTCAATCAACAGCCTGCGAGCCGTGAAAGAATTTATACAAAATTATATCCTTTTAGCTATAGACGTCGGGATGACCCACTCCCGGTGAAACAATTCAATAAAATAATCAACCGGTGAAAAGCCGGCCAAGAAAACAGGGAAGGTTGGGATACGCGAAGAGAGAAAATAAATGGCCGACTTCCACGCCGCGTTTGTGTACCGGAGTTTTATCAATTTCACAGGTCTAAATAGATTCTCAGCCGTGAAAAAAATAATAATTTCATTTCTGACAACAGTTGTTGTAAGAGTGTGGCCCGCCTGGCAACACTCAAAGCAATCGAGAGCTATAATATCCCCCGTCATAATTCTCCCTCCGGAAATCATGCAATCTCCTAGCAGTTTACGCTTCGTTAGACATGCCAGGGATTAACAGTCGTGAGCGATAGCTACCTCTACAACATTACCGTACCAGCTGGAGCTGCGAGTTGAAACAGGTGTTGTCTCCCATATCCCGAGTCCAGCTGCATGAGGTTTTGCTCGCTTTCATCGAAAGAATATATCTTCAAATTTCAATTTGGTTATATTTAATGCCCCGCGTAACAATATTTTTAAAGTAGACCACTTTGATGAAGAATTGTGTCTCATTAATATGGCCGCTATAACATGTATGAGTTAGTGTCCAGGTTTTATCCGGAATTTGATGTTCGAAATCACCTGTTGAAGGTACTTAGATTGTGTGTACTGGTACATTAAAATGGGAAAAGTTTATAAATATTTATAATGATCCATTTATCTAAATATCAACTCTTAAAGTTCTACAACCTAAACTGTCTGAAAATTCAGGTTGCGGGAACATGACTGTTTCAAAATATTGACAAAGAGAAATACATCTACGGGTTTAGACTTGTCCGCCGTGGTGTTGTTCATGTTGCTTCAATGCATTTTGCTGAGAAGCCAAAAGAACTTGATAATGATAGATAGATAGATAATGTTATTGCTATTGTTATGCCCATAGGGCTAAAAAGCAGATACATGAACATACATTTAAAATACACATGTAGACAATACACATGAAAGACAGAAATTTACACATATTTGATAAGACATTTATATTACATTTACATATACACCATTGATGGTAAATGAAGACAATACACACACAAAACAAGCCATACATGTATGTATAACATAAACAAGAACCATACATATTTGACAGAGCTTTACAAGAAGCATTTGTACAAACAACATGGACGGTACATATAAAGACAAATGCAATAAAGAAAGTCTTTCACACATACTTAAAACACACATACACATGTAATAATAATACTTAGGGCATCATTTATGCATTTAAAATATGGCAGTGTGACTATGCGTCACAGGACCTACGAAGTAAGGTAGGCATTAGGACAGGCACTGAGCTCTTGGCAATCCCAGCACCCTCCCCCCAGCCCCAAGTTGAAATCCTGCCTATATTAAGATGGGCACATGCAGCCCAAGTCAGAATCACCAGAGATTTTCATCAAAAATCACCAGAAATTTTGGATTAAAACAGTATTGAATATTTTGTTGAAGATTAAAAGTGATGGGATTGAATGAATAGTTTACCAGTTACTGTGCTGATGTGAATCTGTGACACACCAACACACTCTGTGGCAGTGATTCTGTGACACACCATCACGCAGTGATTCTGTATCCCTTAATCAAGGAATCAAAATTTGAAATGACAAGAAAAATTTAGACATAATTGCACATGTAATGTTTTTGTTTAAATTATATCCCAGTGTGATATATAGTCAATATTCAAGAAGTACAATCAAAGTTACTTTATCTAGTTAAATTCTACCCAAAGAAAATAAATTAAGACCCTTTAAACATGCCGTCAATGCCAGATGTTGAGTTTTATACAGCTGTAGATCAGGGCTCTGGGTGCATATATCATGTTTCCATACCCTTAAGGCCATAGTCCACTCGGCCATTTGTCTGGACATTGGAAAAGTCAGTTTGACCAAATGGAAGAAATAGATAATATTAATTTTTGTTCACAGTAGAAAACAATGTCAATGTATAAAGTAATAGTTTATGTGTTATGATTTATTTACATGAATTCAAACACACAACGTTAGAAGTATATTTTTTTTAAATTTGTTGAAAAACTTGTTACAATGAATTCATATCTTCAATAAATGAATGAACATTAAATATGAGCCTACTATAATGTTTTGATATGTAATGTTCAACATGGGCATAACATTTATAGTACATAAAGAAGCATAAGGATTACCAGGCCAAAAATTGAAATGACCATGTGCATTGAACGTCGCCATTTTGGAAAAGTTGACGCAAGATAATATGCTTCAGAAAATCACATCTCAAATCGAAGTGACAAGGCAGACAAGTCTAGTTTTTTGCAGGGAGTTCGCCAGAACGTTTGCCAAATGAATTCTGTGTGTGAGGGTAATTGACATATAAGCGATCGCATTGTGTTCTCTTTGCCCCGCACATACCTCCCTCCTTCATCTCAGTTTTGCAAACCGGAAGTCAGTGTACATGGAGAAAAATCCATCCGCAGTTCACACAGATACCTCCACGTCATTGGATATTTTTTAAAAGCGGCCAGAGACAGTGAGTTAATAATTACTTCTATTTATAAATCAAAGAACTGTTTTTTGAAATCTAAGTAGTTACTATTTATAAAAGTTGAAGGTAACTCCACTGCGATACTATTTTTCACAGGGGGATTAATGGCGGCCCACGGTGAACAGATCGGGGGCATTGTTTGGGATGACAGCTGAAATCAATTTATGTCTACAAGGTAATTATAACAGGATCGAAGTACAGATTACTCCACAATAATATTACAAGTTATTGTGCATGTTTTTGTGTGTTTTTCTGGGCAATCGCAGTGAAAGTTCGGCAGAGATACTGATTTGAAGTGTTTGCTTCTACGTTGATTTCTATGTGTGACGTCAGTGAAATGTACATGCAGACGACGTTGCGAGAGTTGTTTTTACTTTGATTTATTTACTGTTCAAACTTTTAATATCTTTCATATGAATAAATGAAATGCCTGGCATGTTTTTAGGGAAATAACGATGCTTTATTTATCACTTTTGTACTGTATGTGAAATGTTGAAGAACACGTGTATGGTGGTCTGTTACAAGTTCATTGTGGCAAATTTCAAAGCTGTTTAGTAGTATGGGTAAAGGTTGAGTTTATCTGTGGGAGACTGTAAATAGTGTGATATGGATGGGGAAGGATGAAGGTATTGGACAAGATGTAAATAGTGTAATATAAATTGTTTGAAACTGTAAATACTGAGAAATGGATCGAAAAGGACGGAGGTATTGGAGGAAGTTTGGTGTAGCCAGTGGGAGACCATTTGTCCGAAGGCAGCGACATCTGCAGAATGTGGATGCATTTCCGCATTTTACTATACAGTCATGTGGCACTGGACTAAAGTTCAAACTGAAGGTTGTTGATGATGGTGAACATACGTCGAAGCAGGTAGAAGAGGCTGTTGAAATAGAGAGAGGCTCTGTGTATCAGGATGACACCATGACACCGAGTACGGCTGGGAGGGAAGTCGACAAATGCAAACCGACGGGATTCAGGCTGATTCAGTTGAGCCTTTTACAGGAGCATTACTGTCGCATAGCTTCCCATACAATACAATGTGAGAAGTGTGCTGATAAAGTAAGGAGTGGTGAACAGGGATTCCATATAGTGGATGAAAATCCGAAGAAAGGGTTGGCGTCTTACTTGCATATACAGTGCCAAGGATGTCTTAGACACTTATATTTTGGAACAAGTCCTCCGATGAAGATGGTGACTGGCCAGCAGCGTCCTGAAGTCAATGTTCGTGCTGTGTGGGGATCTATGACAACTGGTGGTGGTGCAGCCCACTTAGCAGAATGTATGGCACCGAAATTGGGCCAAACCTCATTTACAGCCATTGAGAATGAAATTGGGAACTGGTGGATGAGAAGTCTGAAGGAGGACATATTACAGGCTGACATTGAAGAGAGACAGCTTGCCATGGAAGGAGGACTTTTTGATGAAGGGGTACCAGCCATAACAGTCATCTGTGGCGGAGGTTGGAGTAAGAGATCGCATAAACATTCTTACAACGCTTTAGGTGGAGTTGGGGTTATCTTTGGTGCACGCACTGGAAAACTTCTCCATATAGGAATTAGGAACAAATCCTGCTATATTTGTTCTGTAGCTGTAACAGCTAAGCGAGAACCTGCTGACCATCAATGTTTCAAGAACTGGAATGAAAGCTCTCAGGCCATGGAAGTGGATGCCATTGTGGAAGGTTTCCAACTAGCAGAAGAGACGCATGGAGTAAGATACATGAAGATGATTGGTGATGGTGATTCCTCTGTGTATTCTCAAATACAAGAGAAGGTGGCTGTTTGGGGTTGTCGCGTGGAGAAACTAGAGTGTGCGAATCATGCTTGTAAATGTGTGAGGAACTCATTGGAGAAGTTGGTGGTAGAGAAGCCACAGTTTAAGGGTAGGGGGTGGTTAACCAAAAAGTGAGAGTCCGTCTGGTTAGTGCACTACGATGTGCCATAAGAATGAGATCTAGAGATGACAACGTTGATGGATCAGCTGTACGTCAACTGGATACTGACATTCGTAACTCCGTCCACCACATATTTGGAGATCACAGGAAATGCAGTGACTTCTGTAAAGAAAAGGACACTTCCCAAATACCCAAGAAGAATGAGGTGGCTGGTCATCCTACAGGAGAAGTTGATACACATTTTACAGACATAGCCAACGCTGAAGATGAAGCTTATCCAGCTGATCATATGTTACAGTCACAGAGTGCATTTTGGAAGGAGGGAAATTCCCCAGTGGAAGAGCTGGAATCACGAAAGGACAGTGGTCTCAGTCCATCCTCACTAGATGATCAAATGCTGAAAGAGATAAACATCATTCTTGACAGATTGGCCCTGAAATCAAAACGTCTCTTCGGGAACTTCACCACCAATCTTGCTGAGTCATGGATGAATGTACGTGCTAAACTTGATGGGGGCAAATTCCACAACAGGTGTGCTCGTGGTTCCTGGCATGCCCGATGCTATGGTGGGGCGTTGCGGAACAATCTGGGTGTGTCATGGTCTCCTGCAGTTTGGGAGATGGTCACAGGGATTGATGCTGGAGATTCCTTTCATGGTCTCTATGTCCAGCGGAGACAACAGTTAGTACATGCCAGGAAATATGATGCCAAACCAGAAGTGAAAACGAGGAAATGGAAGAGGAAACTTGAAGCTGCAAAGGAATCCTCTTCGAAACGTGCGCGTTTGGCATATGGCGAGGACACATTGGATGTCGTACCAGACAGATCTGCTGAAGCACTGGCTATATTGAAGGATAACTTCTACAAACAGCATGTAAATCTGTCAGAGGACAAAATTAGTGCCATTGAGACCTTGACAAAAGAACAGTCACAGAGTACTTTGTGGCATACAGAGAGGAGACAACGTCTCACTGCTTCCAACTTTGCAGATGTAGCAAAACACAACCCCAGCAGACCAGTGTTGCCTCTGGTGAAGAGACTTCTGTATAGTTCGTTTGGTGGCAATCGATTCACCCGTTATGGATTGCAGCAAGAGGATGTGACGGTCTTGGAATACACCATGTGGAAGGCAGAGCGGGGCTGTAACGTAAATGTCACGAAAATGGGCTTATTCATTTCAGTGGAGAACCCTTGCCTTGCGGCATCCACTGATGGTACGGTCACAGAAAGGACCACTCCGGATGCTGCCCCTCAATCAGGACTGCTAGAAATCAAAAATGTCCTCCAAAATAAACCAATTTCCCTGCAAACAGCTGCCAAAACCATGAAGTCCTTCTGTCTGGAACTTGTGGATACAGATCTCCAACTGAAACATGCACACCCCTATTACTTCCAAGTGCAAGGCCAATTGAATGTGATGGAAATGCCATGGTTGGACTTTGTAGTGAGAACAACGAATACATACCAAATGCATGTTGAGCGTATTGTGAGAGATGTGCACCTTTGGCGCCGTATCTCTCCAAAACTGGTCGCCTTCTACAACGAAGCATTGTTGGCCGAGTTAGCCGATCCGAGGCATGGGAAAATCCCAGGGATTCGAGAGCCCGGGGTTTGGGTATGTTCTTCATATTTCCATAGTTGCCATGTACCATGTTATAGAAAAGGTTACAATTTTTTGCCAGGCATTTGAATTTAGTTCATGCTTATTATTGACATAACACTCATATGTTGTACATGTATTTTCCCAAACATTATCACTTGTTCATTGCTTTCCCATCTCCTATACAGTTTCAGGATGACAAAAAGGGGAGTGGACAAAAGTCGGCAAAGGTGAAGGCGTCTGTGAAATCAAAAAGAAGTGCAGTACACAAAATTTCGGAACCAAGTCTCCAACCCTCCTGTTCAACATCACTTGGTGACCATAAAAGTCCTCAACCATCAACATCATAGTCACCCTCATCTTCACTCCCATGTGGACGATCATCACGAAGACAGGCCAAACATAAATTTGTTGGTCGGTCCATAGAACATGTGTGGTTAGACCAGGGGAAGAAGGTGTGGTATAAAGGTAATTAAATTTAAATGACAAATTCAAAGAGTGGAGATGTCTTGGAAACTTTATATTGCTTTCATCAACTTCCTTGTATCTCAAGTTTTAAATTGTATATTCATGTACTGCGACTATATTAACACTCAATTCATTTCTTATCCATGTGGCATATCATATATGATACCATACAGCATTTCTGAGGCCACATATAATATACAGCAAACATGAAAACATAGCATTCCATGCATAGTTAGTGTTTTAGCAATCCTCCACCTTTCATATCAACTGTTTATACAATGCTTCATTTCGAAATCCAGTATATGCTGCTACTAAGTCAGTGATGTCATCGCATCTTCATCATTTGTCTGCCTACAGGTTTTGTTCTGCGAGTCCTACGTGGTCGGGACGGTGACCCAAATGCTGTATACGAGGTTTTATACAAAGACAGCGATGAACCCTATGAGGTTGATCATCTCCATGAGGATTTCCTTGCCTCTAATGTGAAATTTGTGGATATATGTAAGTACCTTGTTATTTCACTGATCACTATCATACATTGTGTACATGTGCATTTCGTCTTTACATATATCATTGTAATTATGCTTTTATGATAAATTTGTCAGCAGAGCCTCTCACTGCACTAATCGTTTGTTGTACAGGACAACAAGTCCAATGACATATCTCCATAAGTAAAGCCTATCAAATCTTACACAACTCACAGGCAGATTTGTCCATAACCAATACCTCGGTTGAAATATGAAATTGCCTTCCTGAAATGATATGACTGAAATATAGTTAAAAGCAACATGAAACCATATTCACTCACTCACTCAATCACTCCCTTCCTGAAACACATTTTGTATTGTAATATTTATAACTAAATGTATAATAAATGTATAATACATTTATTATCTATTATATATTTTCATTGGTCATTGCCATCTATCATACATGTAGTAACTTGACGAGTTCAATATCATTTGGGTAATTTTAGGTTTCTTTCATTTCATTTCAGAAATCTGTCATATGCCTTTCTGTGTAGAAGCACGAAGACATCTGCTGTTCATATTGTTGTGGTGTCGACGACCCTGTACAACCTATGTGGTTGGAGAATGTGATATGTAAATGTACGTATACAATATTTGCATTTTTCATTGCATTCTTTCTTCATCTTTCAGTTTTCAATCTATTACAGGTTTTCAACAAATCTGGATTTCATCATCTTAGAATTGTTTTCATAATGGCAAGTAAAATACTGACATGTGAGAAAATATTTCAATTTCTAAGTCATGTCACCTCAACACTTTCATCTCCACAAGGTCACTGAATCAAAGGTGAAATGTTTACCATCTTCTTTTGCACACCATATTCCACCCAATATCATTTTATACAAATCTGTTGTGACATGATAACAAGCAATGGTTGCATAATACAAGTCATCTGATTGGTTGATATACACAACCTGTTGCTTTGTTGATTGGTTGAAGTTTACAGTACCATTCGCCATGAACAGGATTCATTCCCATGTGTAGCAGAAGTATCTAGTATACAGAAACCCTTTCTTTTAGTGTGGATGCAACACGTTCCGCTACAGTGTGTAACTGCATAAGTTTTCATAATACATGTCTTCAATATGTCCTCTAAGGGCTGTTCCACAAAATGGTACATGGGGTGAGAGAGATTACTTTTTCTCAACCCAACCACCCATTTATACTATCTCTGTAATGTTAAATGCCTGTATACTACCCACCACCCATACACTATATGAGTGAAAAATCTTCTCCCATCTCATGTACTCTATTCTTCAACAGCTGATGAATGATGCTTCAATAATATCATTGATATATATATATTGCAATGTTTTCACATTATCTGCTGCTATTTTTCAGAATTCTTGAATTCTAGTACAATCTGACTGATTCATCTGTTGCTCAAAGAAAGCGAATGTTGTATCTGTAAATGTAAGTATTATTTTCTTTATATTACCAAGCTGAATGATAAGCAAGCCTGATGGTGTAGATGTTTGTGTTACTTGAAATGATTGCTTTCATGTTTCAACTTCATATATTAAAACAGTTCTAAAAGAAGATGTCCTCCAAAAACTATACCTTAACAAATTGTTTGTATAATTTTCACAATGTCCTTCTTTTGGACCACCATAGTTTCTCCTGTCAGCCTGAAAGAAGTACGGCAAGAATTGCAAATGGCTACTTTTTACTTCAATAATGTTCATGTATACAATATACTGTAAAATAGTTTAAAAATCAGGCACAATTTCAACTCATGAATGATTATGCGCATGATGAAGAGAATGTATCCTGACATCTATTTCTCTGCATTACAGAATTTTAACCCATCTCATTTATGTGAGGCCATTGAAAGAAGTTACAATTCTTGGTAAGTAATCATACGTTCTCATATTTATATTCATCTCCATGTGTTATTCACTCATTATGTATACTATATACAACATGTTTTGGTATATGGATATGGGTCATTTGTAGACTGAAAGTGTGACTTTGGGAACTCCAATTTTTGATACCTCAACAAAATGGCCGACTGCACTAAGGCCTTAATGCACACAACAGCGGCAAAACAAAGCCTCCTTGAACAACCTACAAATGTATCTTTATACAGGAAATTCTTAACCTAGAAAATACCATTCTCTCTCAAAAGAAAACAATTTACGTCAGGAAGGCCTTTTTTATTAAGCTAATTTTGTTAGGTAGGGGCCTACTTAGATTCAGTAATTGTCATGAAATTTCTTTGGTTATATCTTAATTGCAACTATGTTTGTTCCTCAAACCTAACATGTCTGAGCTATACATGTATAACACACTTTCATTTGAGAGTTCAGACATTCCACCATTCATGTGAACAAATTGTACTAACCATGGAATAATTAAATTCACACTACCCATTTCTACAGTATCAGTATTATGTTACTATCTGTAGCAGCTGAAACCCAGTAAAACTTAAACAATTAAAACCAGTAAAGAAATTTGTCTGTTGAATAACAGAAAATATGGTATGGAGATTTGAATGAGTAAACTACTAAACAACTTACATGATACCAACAAGATGTCCCAACACAAGCTGATAAATTCCTTGGGTGGCTTGCAGGACAGCTTTGTTTCACCCCCAGTAAATTGTATCATTGTTGCTCACAGGCTAATCTGAAGGATGATACCAGATCTTTCTATGTTCTGCTGGGTTATTGCTTCAGGCTGACTTAATTGGTTGATGTAGGATATTTCTTCATCAGTAGCAATTTGACCTAAATTTGAAGCCTGCATGATTTGGACTGTGATGAAATGTTTGGATGTGAAATAGGATACACGTTAAAGGCCACAGTTTACATATATCTGTAACAATATACTGAATTGTGTGTATTAAGAATGGCAAGTTGCCTGGTAATAGCAGTGTAGATAAATGCACTAACAAATGATGGAAAATTAGCATTTCCAATTTCATTATCCCATCACGTGGGAAAATAATTATAAATCAAATTTTCATCAGAATTCGCTCAGCTCAGAACTTGCTGGTAACAATATCCTAATGCACGTTCATGCCAAAAATAAAGGTTCTAATGTCAATGGTTCTCCTTATTTTGCCGACGAAAGGATTCGTATGGACTCACTGACTCATTACCGGACAATTTGCGATCTGTAGCCTACTTCGTAGGAATATGAATATTAAAAATATATAGAATTATTATTTTTTTATCATATATATATATATATATGTTTTGGAGACTAATAAAATGTGATGTCTAGCTCTGTAATATCACTTGTCTTTATTGCACCATGTAAGCGTCCTGTATTGTGCGCTGCCCTCAGTGTTTTATAGGGAGGACGGTAGGTGTCTGGTTTCATGCTGCTTCAAATATTTATTCTTTGAAGTAGCAGGAACACAACTGGGCTGGGTGGTCTTAGTTGGTTCGTCGTGATATAGCTGAAATATTGTTGAAAGCGACGTTAAATTCTATTCACTCACTCACCCTGTACCAATAGATCTAAACCTTAATGCCGTTTTATCCCTCTTTCATTCACGTGATGATTTGTGAATTCATTCAGCTACATATCAGGTGATCAATTATCCCAAAATCTAGCTGCATCGCTTATGTAACACGACGCGTTGGCAATTAAATTGATGTCGTGTTATGGACCTGAGGAAGATGACAGGGCGACTGAATTGTATTATATTACGATCCCCGCCTACCACTTCATTGTCACGGGATAGAGGTGGGATGAAGCACCTCAGGTCTCAGGTCTATTCTCTTCTAACATATATGTACTCTCAACACCTTTACACATGCAAATCCCGTTGCAAGTCGGGTGAATCAAAAAAAAAGAAAGAAAATCTCGTATGAAGAAAAGAGCCAGTGTATATCTTAGTTATCGCGTCTTCGAGATATCGCGTCAGCTCGTGCGTTGAGCACTTCGGTCACTGCATTTGCGTACACTTCGCCATCCATAAGATGGCTTGCGAATCGTGTGTCTCCATTATCGCGGAGCGATATCCGGTGTTTTACCGGATTCTGTTCGGCCTTCATCCGACGGAGAACAGACTCGAAAACTCTGATAAATTACAGGTTTTCATACATGTACATACCCCGGAAACAGATATTGTCTGGGCTTACAAAATATATAGGTATGAATAACTTTCGTATCATCTAAGAGGTGTGGTAGATCTGTAATTTTGAACAAGTAGATCATCACACGACTCGAAAATGGCGGGTTACGTTGGGGTTACGTCGGTAGACTTTAGCTGATTGGCTGACGAAGTCACGTGGTATTAATTTCTGGGAATTCCCTCTAGCAGTTGCCGAAAGTAGTCTGAAATGGATACACACGATCCCAGGGTCAGTCTTACCGCGTATAGATGACCGAGATGGTTACAGGTTGCGGTCACTGCACCCTCGGTGCACAACTCGCATGGGCTCGAGTGTTCATTCAGCCTGAACATCTCCTTCTCAGGCGATAACTATTAAGAATTCCTGAGGTGCTTGATTCTGAGAATTATTATGAATCTATCAAATAAAATATGTATAAAATTCTTCTCAATCTAATATTCTTGCCTAATATAGTAATTTGCACCAGGGAGTTTATAAAATTTTAGGACTCTATTTCAAGAGTTTGTGTTTTGCCTTTATTGACTTTTGCTGATAACGCCTAGGAGCTTTGTGACTGTAATTATACTCGTTAGTGAACACTGTTTGAATAACGAGGTGTCATATTTACATTCAGGACGACATGAGGGTGTTTTGGTGTATTATAATGGTCACCAACTACAAGCGAAATAACATCAAGGATTTGAATTGTTGAAGCAATGAAGTGTGCGGAGTGTGGTGTATTCAGGCCATCCATCTTCTAGTCTCAAGACAATTTCTACCTTCTTAATTCCGAAAAGTGAACTTGGAATTGCCTTGGTTTAAAGCAGATGAGGCCATTTCGCGCTTCCGTCACGTGTCGCGGTTTAATCTATAGGCAGACCGCGACACTCGACGGACATGTCCGTCGCACTTGGCGTTTAGATGAACCATTATATGTATGGCTCCTGAGGAATCAATGCCTGATTAAGATGAAATATCTTCGGTATTTCTAGGCTATACGTTTCTTTTAATAAAGGTTCATTTATCAGCTTAATTGAATTGATCTACTCTTATAATGTTTCGTGGAAAATGATGCAAATCACCCATCTTCACCCAATTCCCTTCCCCTCCCCCAATGGAATTTCAACATTTATTCCGTCCATTTCTGAGGCATATTAAAAGTGAATTGTCTCCCACATACAAGTCAGCATCAAGTTGCACGTTGAAACCGTATTATTTCTTCGAATTTTAACACTACCAGGCTTGGAGAGGTTCCCACTCCCCGCCAACCAAACTTTCTACGCTGTCTCGGAAACGACCAAAAAAAAAAAAAAAAAAAATAGAGCTGACACTTCCTGACTTTGTAGTTTATTATAATGGGGTCATTTTGGGCATATTTGCATAACCTCTCGAGCAAAGGATCATGGGTAAATTCAAAATCGCGACCATGTGCGGTAAGAGAAAAGCGATGTTTTCGTCATTTTTCTTCGAATTCCTGCTTTTCTGGTACGAAAAGTGAACAAAAACTTCGTTTTTTTTACATATTATTATTTACTAATTTATCATGCAGTTTTTTGCCAAAACATTACATGAATAAAAATAAGAAAAAATATTCAAAGACATGTCGCTTTTGAAAATCACCGCCTCATCGCGGCGCTCATCTTGGATTTACATTTTATGTTTTCTGATACACCCAAGGCAACCTGTAACCATTTCGGTCATCTATACGCGGTAAGACTGACCCTGGGATCGTGTGTATCCATTTCAGACTACTTTCGGCAACTGCGCAAGGCAATTTCCAGAAATCAATACCACGTGACTTCGTCAGCCAATCCGCTAAAGTCTACCGACGTAACCCCAACGTAACCCGCCATTTTCGAATCATGTGATGATCTACTTGCTCAAAATTACAGATCTACCACACCTCTTGGATGATACGAAAGTTATTCAAATATATATATTTTGTAAGCACAGGCAATATCTGTTTCCGAGGTATGTATGAAAACCTGTAATTTATCAGAGTTTTCGAGTCTGTTCTCCGCCGGATGAAGGCCGAACAGAATCTGGTAAAACACCGGATATCGCTCCGCGATAATGGAGACACACGATTCGCAAGCCATCTTATGGATGGCGAAGTGTACGCAAATGACACCCAAGGGTATCGTGTAGTAAGTTTTACATCCGTAGCTCAAGGGGTAAGACAATTGATTAGGGCGGGCCAAAAAAAAAAAACCTTCCTCCACTAGGCCTGCACACGGGTTAACGTAGACACCTGTCTTCCCATCAACAGATTTCCTTCAATTAACAGTCGTGCCAAAAACATTGCATGAACATTAAAAGTATTGAACTGCCTGGAAATTTATTGGTTGAAAGTCGATACTGTGCGGCAGTTGCTCAGAACAAGCGTAGCTTTCATTGACGTTTGTCTGGAGGGCAGATTAAATGCAAATTGAACTATAATTTCGGTGAAAAAAAAGTTCGACACAAATTCTAGGTTATTCTATATCGAAGAACGCAATAAATCCAGCCGATCCATATTTTGTTGAACGCTCTTGTGAGTTAACAGCTTTTGCCTTGTAGTGCTAATAACCAGTGTCGTAAGCCATCCTGGCTTCTGAATCACGAATAGGGGGTTCGATTCCAACTTGATCTAGGGGCGCGTAGTGTGCGAGCACAATTGTGTCAGTGAAAAATGACTATCTCTAGATTTCATTTAACGCTGTTTGGTGCGTTTTAGGAGATTGCAAATATCACAAGAATTTAACATTTTCAAGAGGTTCAAATAGCACAGGACTCTCACATCCTCAACCCACGCAAACTTCAATTCTTCATACGGGTATGTTCGTGGTACAGTGTCGAGGTATCCATGCTCTTGAGTTGAAGGATTGTTATCTATGAATATGCGTTTAAGTTCAATAATCTTGCTGTCAAAATAACATAGTATCAACTGTATTTCATTCTTGCTTCACGAGTGCCGCCTTCTGACTGACACATAATCGTAAAGAATTTAGCAACTGATGCAGAAATAAGATTCATAAGCTATTTATCCAAATAATCCTCTGCATATAAAGTCACCAGCAAAAAAAAACGTTGAAGAACTGCTTTGAATTTGATCATGTATGTCACCTTTTCAGCACTGATCGAGACAAAATATTTAATATACTTGCACTTAAGTAGTATTATAGGCGTCTTTCAGGTCTCACACCGCCACGTAAATCCACCACCACCCACCGCCATCTTCTCCGCTATCTCCACCACCACTGCACTAATCACATGATATACCGACCACCTTCATACGTCACTATCGATTCCTAGATGTATAGATTATTGTGATTAGACATTAATGAATTACATACGTAGAGTCTGCTTTATAATATATCTAAAATATATATATATGTGTAGTTTAGGCCTACATATGATATTATAAATATATTCTTCGAATTTATGCGTTATAACGGTTTAAAACACGGTGTATACTTTAGACTATATCGATTTTACATATAGGGGTTACGGGCAGCACCGCGGAGCAGGGTGTTCTGGGGGGGGGGCGCTGGTATTCAGCCCCCTCACTTTTTGAGACAGCAATCAATGTTATGTCTTATTCGAGGTGGCACCAGTCCAGAATTTTACATGGTCGATACAGAGTTCAGGGGTTACAAATGATCTATTACACGATTATAGCGGAGTTAAATATAATGATTACTCACTTATTTCAACTGTATGTTTTTTATAGGATAACAACTCTGTATGGGCTGGATTCGTACGAGAAAATGTGGATGTTTTAGGTAGTTCGGGCTGGCCAAATATTTTCCCGCAAAAATTAAACATACAAAATGGCGGCGCTGGCTGTAGGGATTCCCTTTTGACATCATGACATCGATCGTGCTGCCATCTAGAGACAAGGAAGACAACTCTGACAGGGCGACCCCTCTGTAAGCCAAATTCCGGGTCATCTCTCCTGACTCGAACAGTTGCATCTATTTAGGGTATTTGGAGTAGAGATGGACGTGCGCAGGGGTATATTTGGGCAATCCTGGAACCTATCATTGATCCAAATGGACCGATTGGGGTATCCGAGTGAAGCTTTCGTGGGGTAGAGTGAGCTGGGCGTATTTTTTATCGGAAGTCGCGCCAATCTGCGCATGGGCAGTTGGGGTGTAGTAAGTAAAGTGGTCATTCTGGAGGTGCGCAGGGGTATATTTGAGCAATTGAGGGACCATTCTTGGTCCGAATGCGTCGTAGGAGGTGACAAAGTGAAGCGCTCTTCCCGGGTGATCAAGTCCTGGCTAAGTGCATGTAAAATTAAGATCGGGTTTGAACATATAAAAAGCGAAACACGGACTTTACACCAAAACCATGAGGAATCATGGATGTTTTGGGATCCAGACCATCCCCGGTCCAACACTAACACATTAACGCCCGCCAACGCATAGCTTAACGCTTCAACGGCCTTATGAATTAGCCCTGAAGCTCTGATTTTCTAGATATTGCATGGAATTGTCACTAATTCATCGAAATGCAGTGACGCCCGTCAACGCCCGCCGTTATGCTTTAACGTCCGTCTCAACGCCTTAACGCCCAATCTTAATGCCTTAAGGGTCCGAGAGACCTAACCAGAGGTGATCCAGCTTTAAAATAATGATTTTTCGTTTTTTAAGGATTATTCAACTATAGATTTCACTTGATCAATTAGAGAAAACGCGAACATGGAGATTTTTTTTATTTCGGGTGAAAATGAGTGCTTCAAGTGGACCAGTTATGAAATCTGCAGGTAATGCTCAGGGGTTTAAGACCTTTCCGCGATCGTCCCAGCAGGTGTCTCAACAATGTGTATTGATCGATGGTTAATTGCCTGTAAGTCCGATCCTCCCCAAACAAATTCACAGGTAACACTGTACCCGCTATGTCATCTCCTGTACTTATTGTACTATTCTAATTTGTTTTGCTAATTTATAAAAAGACAGACGCGAAATTGGTACCGTAAGGTTTATTTGTTTTATGCAGCTAAACAAAACAAAGCACTCATTGGTTTCCGTTTGACCTCAGTACACCACGCCATTTCGTATATAAATGGAATATCATTCCCTCGCCGGCTCACTTATCCACAGTATATCTGCAATTCATACATTTTCGTAACATTTACGAATCAACAAAGCCATGGGACGCAAGAAATATGTTTTCCGACCATTTGCCCAGAAATACCGAGTGGAGTTAGGAGACAAGCACGTGGGGTGTTCTTGGCTTGGTGACGATGAACCATCTTCGGGTGATGTTCCAGCTTTCGATTCTTCTGAGTCTAACACCGATTCGGACGCGAAGTAGAAGAAGAGACATCACCGAGAAAAATTTTGGGCGCATCTCTGCAAAGAAGCTATTACCTCTACTAGAACAATCCAGCGACGATGATGACGACATAGAATTCAGATACCATATCGACGGGCAAGTACTCGAATGAAGGAATTGGAGACGACTTTACTTGACAGTGCCGTTTGTTCCAAATGTCTGATTGGAAAACTGTCACTGCAAGAGAAAAAGACATTTCGCAAGGGTTGGGGACGAAGTTTTCCTGGATTAGTTCACACTCGAATGTGAGAACTCATTCGATACTCCGGCATATAAAAGTTCTCTGCGGCTATAGTCTGGGCTTGTCCGCTATTTCTTCTCTTTTATTGTTTTCCGCATTCTGAGTGGTCGTTTCCCAATACACCAGCTTGATTAATAATTGAAAAAGACTAATCGCTTGACTCTTCATAGCGAGGCGTCTACTGAAGTACTTGACGTTTACTCAGAGCTCCCGTGATGCCCCCCCCCCCCCCAATACACAGCTCACGAGGTGTCAAAATGACAATCGTCGGGGAATCTTACTGGAAAATTTAGCAAAAAATCACTCTGATGTCGCTTTTTTAGCCCACCATCACCAGATGGTTGGCTGTTCAAATCACTTTTCGTCCGTGGTCCGTCGTCCGCCCGTCCGTCGTCCGTCAGTCCGTCCGTAAACAATTCTTGTTACCGCGATATCTTAGGAACTACTGCATGGATCTTTTTCAAATTTGGTACAAAGGTTCCTCTTGGTGTCTAGTCGTGCAAGAAACCTTTTCTGGTCTGACTCGAAAATCTAATATGGCCACCAGGCAGCCATCTTGGATTTCACCATGAAACATTGTTACCGCGATTTCTGAGGAACTACTGCATGGATCTTTTTTCAAATTTGGTACACAGGTTTCCCTTGGGGTCTAGTTGTGCGAAGAAGTCTTTTCTGGTCCGATTCGAAAATCCAATATGGCCACTAGGCAGCCATCTTGTATTTCCACATGAAACCTTTTTACCACGATTTTTCGGGAACTACTGCATGGATCTTTTTCAAATTTGGTACACAGGTTCCCCTTGGGGTCTAGTTGTGCGAAGAAGTCTTTTCTGGTCCGATTCGAAAATCCAATATGGCCACTAGGCAACCATCTTGGATTTCCCCATGAAACCTTGTTACCGCGATTTCTCAGGAACTACTGCATGGATCTTTTTCAAATTTGCTACACAGATTCCCCTTGGGGTCTAGTTGTGCAAGAAAGCTTCTCTGGTCCGATTCGAAAATCCAATATGGTCACCAGGCAGCCATCTTGGATTTCCCCATGAAACCTTGTTACCACGATTTCTCGGGAACTACTGCATGGATCTTTTTCAAATTTGGTACACAGGTTCCCCTTGGGATCTAGTTGTGCAAGAAACCTTTTCTGGCCCGATTTTAAAATCCAATATGGCCACCAGGCAGCCATCTTTGATTTCCCCATGAAATCTTGTTACCGCGATTTCTCAGGAACTACTGCCTGGATCTTTTTCAAATTTGATACACAGGTTCCCCTTGGGGTCTAGTTGTGCAAGAAACCTTTTCTTGTCCGATTAGAAAATCCAATATGTCCACCGGGCAGCCATCTTGGATTTTCCCATGAAACCTTGTTATCGCGTTTTCTCAGGAACTACTGCATGGATCTTTCTCAAATTTGGTATACAGGTCGCACATGGGGTCTAGTTGAGCAAGATACCTTTTCTAGTCTGATTCGAAAAACCAATATGGCCATCAGGCAGCCATCTTGGATTTCCCAATGAAACCTTGTTATCGCGATTTCTCAGGAAATACTTCATGTATCTTTCTCAAATTTGGTACACTGGTTCCCCTTGGGGTCTAGTTGTGCAAGATATCTTTTCTGGTCAGATTCGATAATCCAATACGGCCACCAGGCAGCCATCTTGGATTTCTCCAGGAAACTTAGTTATCGTCATTTCTCAGTACTGCATGGATCGTTCTCAGATTTGGTAAACAGTTTCTCCTTAGGGTCTAGTTTTGCAAGATAGCTTTTTCGGTCCGAATCGAAAATCCAATATGGCAACAAGGCGGCCATCTTGGATTTCCCCATAAAACGTTGTTATCGCGATTTCTCAGGAATTACTGCATGCATCTTCGGTCTAGTCGTGCAAGATGCCTTTTCTGGTCCAATTCGAAAATCCACTATGGCCACCAGGCAGCCATCCTGGATTTCCCCATGAAACTTTGTTATCGTCATTTCTCAGGAAGTACTGCATGGATCTTTCTCAAATTTGGTACACAGGTTCACCTTATGATCTAGTTGTGCAAGACACCTTTTTCGGTTCAAATTGAAAATCCAATATGGCCACCAGGCGGCCAACTTAGATTTCCCATGAAACTTTGTTATCGTGATTTCTCAGGAAGCACTGCCTGCATCTTTCTCAAATTTGGTAGACAAGTTGCCCTTGTGGTCCTGTTGTGCAACATACCTTTTCTGGTCCGATTCCAAAATCCAATATGTCCATCAGGCGGCCGTCTTGGATTTCCCCATTAAACTTTGTTATTGCGATTTCTCAGAAACTAGTGCATGGACCTCTATCAAATTTGGTACACAGGTTCCCCTTGTCGCCTAGTTGTGCTGGATACCTTTTCTGGTCCCATTCGAAAATCCAATATGGCCACCAGGCGCCCATCTTGGATTTCCCAATGAAACTGTGTTATTGTGATTTCTCAAGAAGTACTCCATGGATCTTCCCCAAATTTGGTACACAGATTCCCCTTGTGGCCCAGTTGTGCAAGATACCTTTTTTGGTCCGATTCGACAATTCAATATGGCTGTCAGGTGGCCATTTTGAATTTCCCCTTGAAACATTGTTATCGTAAATTCTCAGGAAATAGTTCATGGATCTTTCTGAAATTTGGTACACAGGTCTTACATGGGGCCTTCTTGTGCAAGATACCTTTTTTGATCCGATTCGAAAATCCAATTAATACGGTATTCCCGAGTTGTGACGTTGCATCACAAGAGTAGGCGGATCAAACGGTGTGGCATATTCTATATATTGACTATAGAGGATATCCATATCTTCGCCTTCCATATCAAGGAGTTCAAATAATTGGGAATTAAAATGTATTTCTTCAAATTTTAAATCTGTTTTCTTTAGTCCATGCAGTTGCAAGTGAACTACCCCACCCTTTCGTCTGCTGGCGGGTCAGCTACATGAAGGGACGTCACTCTTGTGGCACAATGTCACAACTCGACAACTGTAAACTACTGCATGTTTCGATCCAAGGGAAGTAATCAGGTTTCAGACACTTTCAAATTCGAAGTTTCAACAGTACTGCGTGGACCGGATCCCTTCAGTATTAGGTATTGTACCATCTTACTATTTTCGAGCATGATATCTTAAAAGAGATATCTCAAACTAGTCCAGAAAACAGAACAGAATTAGCATTCGTTCCTAATAATAAAATCTTAAGTATGCCAAAGTGTCAAAGAGATTTTTCTTCACTTCCAGTACCTAATGATGACACGTGCAAAAAAAAAATACTACAAAACGAAGACGAAGGATCCTCCGTACATGTACATTCACTTTCAGATTAACTTTGCTCATTTCCCTTGTACTATAACAACCGACATAAGTACAGTTTCTAGAAATCTTGAAACTCCTGAAACTTAGAAAGATTATATCTTGGTGTTTTCCAGTGTCCCTTTTTCGATCTTTTTCAATCAGATTCGAAATTCTGTAAACAAAATTACAACTCAATCGTCTTAGTAACAATGGACAAAAAGATCCTCTTGTCATTAGCTTACAATTATCGGACAACGGTGGGCGCCAAGATCCTTCAGGATCTCTCGTTAATGACTTGGACACAAACAAGTATTTGAAATGAAAAAATTGCCGACTTGTTGCTGAGTATTAGCTGTCACTTTATTAAAAAGTAAGGAAATATAGGCAATAACATGAATAAAGTCGAACGAATGTACTCGTCTTCAGTTTTCTGCCGTTTTCTCCGTTTTAAATTTGGTATGGACCTAGAGTTTTCAACTCTGATAACTTCCACACTTATCGACCTAAAGTCTTGAAATGTTCATATTTTGTTTAGCATATATAGAACTAGTGAACTGTGCTTCAAAGTTTCTAAGTTCGCTTTAGTTTTTTAGATATTCGCGTTTTTATCAACTTTAGCATAATAAACTTGAATAAAATCACTTCTATGACGAAATTATTAAAAGTGTGGCACAGTTTACTAGTTCAGATAGCTAATAATATATGCCTTGAATTTCAATCAGTTGCATGTAGAACATATGTGCTGGAAAAACTTGGGTATACTTTTCAAAAAATACTACTGTTCAAAGCTGTGTAAAGTATTTATTCTTGAAATAAATGCGAAATCAGAATAATATCCAGTTTCTCCACTAGAACTGCTTTCAGAAAAAATATAATATAATAATAAGCTTGTCGAGTAATTAAGCAAGAAGATAAGAGTTGTATAGTGAGCCTCTGACTATGTCTCTTGGATGAAAGCGTATATCGTAGGGATTCCACCTATATGGTTTGTATAACCGACACTGCTATTGTGTAGCAATCATTGCAATTTAAATCAATTCAAACGAAAACAATAGCGGCCATTTTTCAATTTAAATTTCATGAAAACTTTTGATTTTGTTTCAACTTTGATGGTATACCGTGATAGAAGACAACTTGAACTAGTAAACTTTATCTTATTTTTTTTAAATTTTTGCCTGGTTTTGTTTTTACAGCAATTTTACAAAAAAAATTGAAAAAACTATTTTATGATAATTTGTCTTTAAAGTTGAATAATTAAAAAACAAAGCCAAACTTACAAAAAGTGAGATAGGATTTACTAGATCACCTCATAAGTAATAAGCATGCCAAATTTCAAAAGCGGAGCATGGATACTTTTCGAGAAATAAACGTTTAAATCTCGGATTTTGTAAAAAAATGAAAGGCTAGAAATCGAGCAAAATATGTCCAGCTAAACATCTAAAGAATTAATCCTAATTTTTGCTTGAATTATATTGTCAAATACATTTTTTATCTGTCTTATGGGACCTACTCGAATTCCTATTTATTTTTGATAACTATTACACTAAGTTTATTCATCAATGTGATTTAAAATCCAATTTAAACTTTAAAAACTTGCTAAAACTTCACGGCGGGTGACTGAGTGTCAATTAACAATACAATAGGCACTCAGACAGCTTTGAACGACTTACAAAAGACAGTAGCCTGAAAGGTTAATCTCTCCCCAGTTGGATACCGGACCACCTAAAAGGCAATGTGTTTAATTTTTTCAGTGCCTCAGAAACTAATTTTTTTATCCTAATATTGAAGCACTTCTAGTTAGAATTTTGATTTCATTTTTTCACCAAATGTTAGACAAAATAGTGAATATTTGAATGAAGAAATAAAACAAAAATGACCAATTTTGAGCTTCTAAGGGGATAGCTATCCTTAACGCTTTAACGAGCTTTGGTAACACCTTCACATCCTATCGTAACACCTTGATGCATTTGTGGTACACCCATTTTATGCTATACCTGTCATATTCGTTCTTGCCCGTTAGGCGTATTCTCGGCTGCTTTTGTCCAAACAGAAGCCGCCCTTTGAGAAACTAAAGAGCTCGGAGCTGTGAGATGGATAGGTTAAGAGCTCGGAGCTCTTGGAGCTCGAAGCTCTGAGAGTCTGAGCTTGGAGTTCTTGGAGCTCAGAAGTGACGTCATCGTACGCATGTGCACGCACCTGTAGTGCACTCTGTAGGGCATAGCGTACACCAGGGAGCGGGTGCACCACATTCGGACCAAGAATGGTCTTTCAATTGTTCAAAATATACCCCTGCGCACCGCCAGAATGACTACTTTACTAACTACACTCCAACTGCCCATGCGCAGATTGGCGCGACTTCCGATAAAAAAAACACGCCCGTCTGACTCTACCCCACGAAAGCTTCACTAGGATACCCCAACCGGTCAATTTGGATCAAAGATGGGTCTCAGGATTGCTCAAATATACCTCTGCGCACTTCCAAATCTTTCTTTGCTACTGCCCAACTGCGCATGCGTTGCACGACAAGACATCCAACATACACCATACCATTCGTCGTCTACATGCAGAGAGCTACAAGAGGACGCCCCAGACGGGCCATTCGCTACCACTCGTAGTGATGACGTCAACAATGACGTAAGAGATGACGCGGACATCACTTAAGTCGTAGTTTACACCACGAGAGCTTCAATTTGGCACCCCACACGGTCCATTTGGGCCACCGATGGTCCCTCAATCTCTCCAATAAATCCCTTCACACCCCATAATGCCTGTTTCGCTACTACTCCTACTGATGACGTCACCAATAACGTCATAGATGACGTGGACATCCCTCAAATCGTGGTCTACACCCAGACGACTGCAAGATGATACCTCACACGAAGCATTTGGACCACGAATGGTCCCTCAATCGCTCAAATATACCCCTTCACACCACCATAATGCCCACTTTGGCTACTGCTCCTACTGATGACGTCACCGATGACGTCACAGATGACGTGGACATCTCTCAAGTCGTGGTCTACACCCAGAGGGCTAGAAGATGATACCTCACACGAAGCATTTGGACCACGAATGGTCCCACAATCGCTCAAATATACCCCTTCTTCACACCACCATAATGCCCACTGTGGCTACTACTCCTCCTCCTGATGACGTTATCGATGATGTCACCGATGACGTGGACATCCATCAAGTCGTGGTCTACACACCGAGGGCTAAAAGAATGACACGCATTCGGACCACGGATGGGTCATCTCATGGATTTTTGAGGACTTTCGTGGACTTTCATATGGACTTTTGTGGACTTTCATATGGATTTTGGAGGACTTTCGTGGACTTTCATATGGACTTTTGTGGACTTTCATGGACTTTCGTGGACTTTCATGGACTTTCGTGGATTTTCATATGGACTTTGATATGGACTTTTGTGGACTTTCATGGACTTTAGTATGGACTTTCATGGATTTTTGTGGACTTTCGTGGACTCTCATAGGGACTTTCGTGGACTTTCATGGATTTTTGAGAACTTGTCACGGACTTTCGTGGATTTTCACGGATTTTTGTGCACTTTCATATGGAATTTGGTGGACTGATAGTATTAAACATAATCTATAGGTGTTATACGATGTTATCATGAGGAGTCTAGTATCAGTGCGACCCCAGGGTCGAGCGTTTATTCTCCAGTATTTCTCCGCAAAAAATAAACATACAAAATGGCGGCGCTGGCTGTGAGGATTCCCTTTTGACATCACGACATCGATCGTGCTGTCCTCTAGAGGCAAGGAAGACAACTCTGATAGGGCGACCCCTCTGTAGGTCAAATTCCGGGTTATCGCTACTACTCCTACTGATAACGTCACAGATGACGTGGACATCCATCAAGTAGTGGTCTACACACCGAGGGCTACAAGAATGACACGCATTCGGACCAAGGATGGTCCATCTCTACACCAAATACCTCAAAAATGCCTGCTTTCTATACTACAGCCAGACTGCGCATGCGCAGAATGTTGAAAACAGCCGACACATTAGTCCAGTGGGATGGACCTCCACGTGAAGTTCACTATGACACCTCATACGGCCCATCGGACCACTAGTGACCCACTTCGTCCCCAGAACGGCCATTCCGATGCTCTTTATCTACTGCGCATGCGCAGATAGACGGTAGTTGCACCCCTCACTCAGCCAGTGAGACGCTACCGCACGAACGCTTCACACTGATACTTCACTAGACCCATTAGGGGTCCACCTAAACCCCAAAACGCCAACCCCAGCGCTACTTTCTCAGTGCGCATGCGTAGTGACTTTTCAAAAAAGTTTCCTGCTTAGCTTCGAGACCCCTACCATCGTGTTTTACGTGGTGAGACGAAGAAAACAAGATCCCACACCCCATAGTAAAATCCATCAGAAAAAATGACCACCCATATACCCCTTACAGGCATTTCTGTATAGATGCAAATGTTCGAATCAGGGGAGATGACCCGGAATTAGGCCTACAGAGGGATCGCCCTGTCAGAGTTGTCTTCCTTGCCTCTAGAGGGAAGCACGATCGATGTCGTGATGTCAAAAGGGAATCCCCTAGCCACCTCCGCCATTTTGTATGTTTATTTTTTGCAGAGACATACTGGACAATAAACGCTCGAACCTGGGGTCGCACTGATCCTAGACCCGTCATAATAACATCGTATAACACATATAGATTATGTTTATGACTATAAGCCTTACTTCCCATGGTGTCAAGTATTTTTTTTCTCGTGGCAATACGGACCGATCCGCGCGTATTGAGCTCTGTGAAGAAACTGAGGGTTCCCCACTTGTCATTTATGCTGGGCACAGTGCTGGCGATATTGTCGGGGACCCTGTTCCATGCAATCCATTTATGCTTTGGAAGGGCGGAAAAATACCCTTCTATTCTCCAGAAGATGGCTGGACATTGCCGGAGATGACCGGAGATTGCCGGACATTGCCGGAGATTCTCTGACATTGCCGGAGAATTTCCCGCCGCGTATTTGAAGTCTCGGGACTACTTTCTGTCCGCGGAACCGGGAGCGACCGCATCACCGTCGGACCGCATCACCGCGGAGGACTGCATCACCTCGGAAGATTACAGGCCCCCGGAGTCACTTCCGTTCACTTGACGAAACTATAGTGATCTTGACCTCTACGATCACGTGATCGTCACGTGAGCATCACATGACATCACGAAAGTAGATCAATGGGACAAAAAATTCGCTTTATATACTACTTAGATGTGGTTGTTGAAACACAGTCAGTTTATAATGCCGATGATTGGAATGTCGATATAGTCCAACAACCAGTCTCCTAAATGATTCCACTTCGCTACCGGAAATTGAAACACGGAAATGTGTGGAAAAATTATCCTGTTTATTTCCGCCTCGACTTTGTAAAAACTGTAACCATCCATTAGATGGTGAAGTTTGTGGCAGATGTCGAGCTAGTATATGTACAGGGTGCGCATGTTTTGCCCGACAAGTGTCATTCGGGGCGGTTATTTGTCCAACCTGGTGAGGACTTTCATGGACGAGGGATAATCATGGACTTTTCTGGACTTTGATGGATTTTTTTGAGGACTTGTCATGAACTTTGGAGGACTTTCGTATGGACTTTCGTGGGTTTTCGTGGACTTTCATGGACTTTCGTGGACTTTCATGGAATTTCATGGACTTTCGTGGTCCCGGAAAGTCCATATGAAAGTCTACGACAGTCCAGGTAAGTCCACAAAAGTCCATATGAAAGTCCACGAAAATCCATGAAAGTCCACGAAAGTCCATATGAATGTCCACGAAAGTCCATATGAAAGTCCACGAAAGTCCATGACAAATCCTCAAAAATCCATGAAAGTCCATGAAACTCCACAAAAGTCCATATGAAATTCCACGAATATCCATGAATGCCTACGACAGTCCATATGAAAGTCCTCCAAATTCTATGACAAGTCCTAAAAAAATCCATCAAAGTTCAAAAAAGTCCATGATTATCACTCGTCGTAAGTCCATGAAAGTTCTCAACAGGTTGGACAAATAACCGCCCCGAATGACACTTGACGGGCAAAACATGCGCACCCTGTACATATACTAGCTCGATATCTGCCACAAACTTCCACGTCTTATGGATGGTTACACTTTTTACAAAGTCGAGGCGGAATAAAAAAAGGCATAATTTTTCCACACATTTCCGTGTTTTAATTTTCGGTAGCGAAGTGGAATCATTTAGGATAATGGTTGTTGGACCTCTTATATAGACATTCCAATCATCGTCATTATAAACTGACTGTGGTTTAACAACCACATCTACTCTCTTAAAAAACTTGAGTGAACTGTTCCACTCAAACTTGAGTGAAATGTACCTGTTCACTCAACTTTTCACTCAACTTGAGTTAATTTTCACTCAACTTGAGTTAAAAGCACTCAAGTTCACTCAACTTGAGTGGGATCAATTTCCACTATTATGCTTGAGTGAATGTCACTCAAGTTGAGTGAAACGTAACTCAAGTTGAGTGAAAATCTCACTCAAGTATTGAGTGGGATCAATTTCCACTCTTGCTTGAGTGAAATTTCACTCAACTTGTTTGGAGTGTACGTCAAACGCATTCTCCAAACATGGCCAGCCCGAACTACCTAAAACATCCACATTTTCTCGTACGAATCCAGCCCATACAGAGTTGTTATCCTATAAAAAACATACAGTTGAAATATTAAAAGTGAGTAACCATTATATTTAACTCGGCTATAATCGTGTAATAGATCATTTACAACCCCGCTCACAATTTACATCATTATATCGACAAAGTCATATGATAAAACATACCGGTATTATCGCTGAGTAAGTCGTAATAACATCGTAATACTTACGGACAATTCTTTAGGTTCGGTGGTATTTCTCAGTAAATTAGCCATTCCGAAGTAACATGTAAATCGAATACTATCAGACATATATTTCGACAAGCGGTTCAACCGTTCTCAAATAATAATTTATTTCACGGTATACCCTTTCAACTCTTACTATATGTCGATCGTATTGTATAATTACATACCTTAACTAAATCGATATCGTTTTATAAATATACGAAGTATAAACAAAGATATTTACCCAACATCAAATGTCGCCATACACTGATTGAAATAACCCCTACATGTAAAATTGATATAGAGTCTGAAATATACACCGTATTTTGAACCGTTATTAACGCATAAATTCGGAGAATTTATTAAAAATATCATATATATATATATAAAGCAAATTATAAAGCAGACTCTACGTATGTAATTTATTAGTGTCTGATCACAATAATCGTTACAACTAGGAATCGGTAGTGACGTATGAAGGTGGTCGGTATCAGGTGATTAGTGCAGTGGCGGTGAAGATAGCGAAGAAGGTGGCGGTGGGTGGCGGTGAATTTAGATGACGGTGTGGGACCTGTGATACGCCCATAATACTACTCACCTATAATGACGAATGTAATCAACGAAAGCTTTCAAGCTACAACTTTCCCTATAAAAAAATCTGTCTCCCTCACAGTCAACTTTACACACTCAATTCGTAAGAAGTGTACAAAGACGCAGATGAATTAATAGGGAGTCACCTTACGAATCGCAAGCAACTAGTCAAACTATGTTTTATTTCAGCTACTGGCCCGAGATTAAAAAAGGAGTCCCACAAGGGTGAATTATGGGACCGTTTTTATTCAATATCTTTTTAAATGATATATTCTATTTTAGCAAGGAAGGTAAACTTTATAATTACGCGAACGACAATACTCTGTCTTATATACACGCTTATCTGTGCACTCATCAACACTACAGAAAGAGAAAGTGAAGTTTTAATTGGCTAGTTCAGAGATAATAATATATGCAGACTAACCCAGATAATTTTTCTGTGTTGTAAAACATTGGAGCGATATGCAAGAGGCCCACGACCAATGTGACTCTTAGTGCGGAAGGGGTCGAAATTACGTGTGAAGACTCTGGGTTTAGTTGTTGAATGCCAGCCTTTTTAACAAGCATACAATGTATATCTGAATTATGTCGTAAAGCCTCACATCAACTGAATGTTCTTCGAAGGCTCAGCCGTTTCCTCACTACTGTGGAGAAACTTATCATATACAAATCTTCTATCCTGTTAAATTTTAATTACTGTATTATAATACTATGAATTCACATACCATTCGCCCCGAAAGGTATGGAAGGCAGTCGTTCCGTTTCACTGCTCTGAAGGTATGGAACAGTCTGCCCAGTTCCACAGACTGATCCGTATCTGGGAGGGACCTACATTTAACTGTGCATTACGTGAATGACTGCATATCAACACCCTCGGTGAGAACATCATACCGTTTGTGATATAGTCGATTGATGTATGCACAAATTTCCTATATGCTATATATAATGATATAATTAATAAGTAATTAACTCTCCTGTACATACATCTAATTTTACACATCTACTTTTTCAAGTATCTTGTATTACGTGGTATTAGAATTACTAGATTGTATCTAAATATCTAATTATATTTTTATTGTTATATTTTTTATCTATGTTGATCGGTGAAATAGCCTGTACAAGCTAATGTTTTGTATTTAACTATTGTACCCACGTGAAATAAAGCTTCTTGAATCTTAAATCTTGTGTGAAACTTGAAGACCAGGATTGTTAATACCAAATCGATTTGTCTGAATCTGATTGCGAAATTTGCATATTCGGTTCTCCAATAACCCTTGTATTATCATCGGAAAGATTTAAAGAAATTATGACTTTTTATGGTGCTTTGTCCGCCACCGATCGAGTATATATATGGAATGATTTTTTCTTACCCGTTACATGAATTTAGAGTTGCGCAAAACGCGAAAAACTGAATAAACACATCGAAAAGGCAAAGTTCATACCACTCTTGGCCCCGATTTTTTAATTCAAAGAGGAACCTGGTGCCTAGAATTATACAAAATAGGTTGAAAATATCGATGAAATGATAAGCTTTGAAGCATAAAATGCTTTACATTTTTTTTTCTCAGAAAAGCGGTGATCAATTTGCTGAATTCCACCACACCATCATAATACGGATCATAATAAGGATAGCCTACAGAAGCGGGATTACAGAAACGAAAGAGAAATCGCAAGTTCTGAACGAACGAACAAAGAACACGTGAGTATTCGGGACTTTCCCGCAATAAGGGACGGTTCATTTATTACCAAGGAAGAGAACCTCTGTGCACCTGTACTGGTTCTGTCCCCATGTGAAAATACAATATGATCAAGCCCCCGTTTACTTCAAAGTATTTTGGAAACACTCCTTAAGGGAGTAGAGGACGTTCATTTCCCTGCTCTTATGGGGCTACAACATGGTCATTTGTCAAATTTTTGAAAACAAGCTGAATTTCCTAACAAAAGTACCCAGACATATCAAAATGGAATAAAAATCAACAAAAGACACAACACAACCATTTATGCGTTTTACTGGTGGTTCGATAGTGTGATGGGATGGACCAAAATATTGGCATTTTAAATTCAACGGTTGAAGGGTGCAAAGTGCTCCATAGATTAAAAATTATTCCTCCGGAATACCCCCCAAATTCACTCTTATTCATTTTCAACTGAAACAAAACTTCTAAATGGCTAATAAATTGATCTTCAATAATATTCTCCACACCCACCCCGATTTCCCACCTCCGCCTGGAAATAGGACTGAAAAGGCTCGGTTTACCTGTTATACCGCTAATATTTTCTAAGAAAGTATGGTGTCCCCCGGTTTTTATTACATATTTAACAAGCTCTATATGTGTTTAGTATTATATAGCAAAATGGGAAAAATTTGACCTTGGGAAGTATGATTTATTGAACATCTAAGAAGAAAAAAAAATCAAATTTTCCTATGTATTCAGTGTTATGGCTTTCAAGTGGTATACATGCATTTGGCCGCCATATTTTTTTAACGAGTATGGTGACCCCATATTTTTTTTCATGGATCATTTTCTCCTAACCGGGTGAAAAAATCCTGAAATTTAAAAAAAAATTCAACCTCTAGAAATGAACGTCCTCTACTCCCTTAAGACATCAATGTCTGGCAGTCAAGCAAATAATTTGAATTATTAGAAACGGAGTGTTGCTTGTCTCCTTTATTATGTGAAGATAGTCAGGAAATCTACTGGTTTTTGATTTCTCAATAGCACTATAAAATGCTTGAAGATTTTCATTGTTTGAAACAGTGATTTTCCTCTGATTCTAGGGTTATAGTTTACTTCAGAGTTTCGCATTTATATTAGAAAAGCCCATTTGCAGACTTTTGTTCCCTTGGAATGTTTAAAAACGTAACATGCACGGTAAAAACACACCAACATGTGCCACCATACACAAATCTAAGGCCCGTGCTATTTTTTATTAACAGCATATTCTAGAATAACGAAAACAACTAGACATTGTTGGTACAATGACGCGGTCTTTCCACGACGGTCCCTCAAAGATATCCTTTCGTTGGAAATTAAATTCATGTCATGTTGCATAGGCGATGTCGATATAATGATAATTGAACAACCTCCCTTTAAATAACAAATATACATAACGCATCATGAGCTTACAGTGACTCGGTTGGTACAGTCGAAACTCCTGAAGGCTTTAATTGGTGTGTCGGGTTACATACAGGTCTTCACGCCTTGTCAATGGAGAACCGCTCAATACCTCTTTGAAACTGATCTTGCGTTATACAATTAAATTGATCAAATCACCTATTACTTAATATCGAAAGCGTTTAACCTGAGGGGTAATAGGAAAATAGCATAAACGAAGTAGAGAAAATGTTTTTTGATATATCTTCAAAAAAATAAATGTTATGATCTTGAAATTTCACAAATAAACACCTATATATATTCCCTCAATTCAAATTAAATATCTCTACCAGCCTAGTATCTACAAGTCGCGTGAAACACGAGCGAGATTCAGTCGTGAGCCGGTTCATTCACGTATTCTGTTGCGCAATTTTAGTCGACTGGGTATTGTTAAAAAATTAGAGAACAAATCTTTACCTTCTTTGTACGAATCCATTCGTATTTCATCTCGCAGTATTAGTTAGAAACGGCGAAAGCAAATGTTTCCTCGTCGACACCTAATGCCACCCCTCAGAACAACAGGCGCGCGTACTTCCGTCGGAGAAATAGTTATCCCCCTTGTTTGTTTTAGAATACCAGTATCGCCGAACCTCTGTCTACTCTGTATTATTTTAAACTAACGGCTTTTTCGTAACCTTTCAAGTTTTCCACAATTCCTATCCTCGGTACGGGGTCATTGTCAACGAAAGAACTCATTATTGCAAATAACAGGCAACAAATCAGAAGTCCGTACCTATTACTCTCTAAAACAGCTGTGTACTAAAAGTACACAGACTGTTTACCAGAAGTACATGTACACACCACTGTAACAAAATTGAACATCTACAATCACTGTGTAGCTGTGATACACAATTTGTGTAGAAAAAGTACACAGATTGTGTACCTCTGATACACATTTTTTGTAGATGTGCAATTCTGTACACAACTGTGTTTACAGAGTACGATTGAAGAGTTTTAGCGTTTCCAAAAATCATTCAGCTCCGTCATGTAACACAACAATTATTTAATTGCTAATACTGGATGCTTCGAGTGCTACAGCCGAATCGCTATGGCGAAATTGACAGCGCAGATTGAATAGATGAAATCAATAAATGACCACAAACAGGGCGAGAGAACCATTTAACGGCTTAACAGTTCGGCAAAATGTTTAGAAAAATATCTCTAAACCTATCAAAGTTACACTGTTGAAATTTGATAGGCAAATACATATATATATTCTCTCAATAATACCTAATTGGCTGTCAGTGTGTTACTTTTTCAGTCAATGGAAGCCGTATTTTCGTTCTAGAGGTCAACGGTCAAATTTAAGGTCACATTCTTTTTAGCCATTAAAGTGTTTATTAATATTAGGAGAATCAATCGCGTAGCTTATTTCTTTATAAAATAACGGATTTTGAAAAACATTAAAAGGAGATAACTACTTTTTCTTGTTACGTAACAATTCAAAAATATAACTACAGCATGGCCCTATATAATTCTTGCCAACCGTCAACTTTCTCTCAGATATGTTCTTTAGTTTTCACTGTACACGGAAGATACGGAAAACAGCACCAGGACAGAGAACTCGAAAACTGCTAGTCTGACCTACTTATTTTATTGACTCATTTTGTTGGGAAAGTCTTTATACTTTTACATTCTAAATTTCAGCTGCGTCCCCTTATACCTTTGGTCAATATTCGCAATACGAATTTTTATTAGAAAGGCCCATAGCTCATTAGGTCGAGGTCAAAGTCAAAATTGAATACCGGTACCATAAACTTCGGCCAAGTATCTACAGATGTGCCAAATATCGAAGCTGTAGACGAAGCCGTCTAGCTGTTATTTCAAAAGTGGAATAATAATAACAATAATAATAATAATCAGAATAACAACAATAGCTCTTTCCATCTGAAATGGAAAGAGCTAATAATAATAATAATCCGTAGAATAACAATAGGTCTTTCCATTCGTAATGGAAAGACCTAATAATAATAATCCGTGGAATAACAATATGTGTATTCTTTCCAAATGAAAAGGCCTAATAACAATAATCCGTGGAATAACAATAGGTATTTCCATCTGAAATCGAAAGACCTAATAATTAACACAACCTACTAGACATTGTTGGTACAATGACACGGTCTTTTCACGACGGTCCCCAAAGGTATCCTTTCTTTGGAAATTAAATTCATGTTATGCTGCGAAGGCGATGTCGATGTAATGATAATTAAAAAACCTCCGTTTAAATAATTAACAAATATACACGATAATGCATCATGAGCTTACAGAGGGATCATCAGGGTTCGCAGTAGAAATCACCTACTACTTAATATCGAAAACGTTTAACCTGACGGCTAATAGGAAAATAGCATAAACGAAGTAGAGAAAATGTTTTTTGTTATATCTTCAAAACAATTAATGTTAATTAATGTTGGGAAACTCAATGTAAAAACTGAATATCTGTCTACAAATCGCGTGAAACACCCGCGAGATTCAGTCGTGGGCCGGTTCACTTAAGCATTTTAGTCGACTGGGTATTGTTACAAAATTAGAGAACAAATAATTATTTACCTTCTTTGTACGAATCCATTCGTATTCCATCTCGGAACATTACTCATAAACGGCGAAAGCAAATGTTCACTCGCTTTAGGCACTTTTATCGCCGACACCTAATGCCATCACTGCCGAGCTTGTTTGAAAAATAGCCAGAGCCATCCCTGCCGAGCTTGTTTGAAAAATAGCTATATTCGTATATGCTCGGCGTCAGAAGAACAGGCGCGCGTACTTCCGGTGGAGTGATAGTTCTTTCCCTTGTTTGTTTTCGAATACCAGTATCGCCAGGCTCTGTCTACGCTGTCCTATTTTAAGCTAACGGCTCTTTCGTAACAATTCCACAATTACTATCCTCGGTACGGGGTCATTGTCAACGAAAGAACTGATTATTGCAAGTAACAGGCAACAAATCGGAAGTCCGTACCTATTACCAGTGAAGAGTTATAGCGTTTCCAAAAAATCATTCAGCTCCGTCATGTAACAAGAAAATTATTTAATTGCTAACACTGGATGCCTCGAGCGCTACAGCCGAATCGCTATAGCGAAATTGACAACGCCCATTGAATAGATGAAATCAACAAATGACGACAAACAGAGCGAGAGAACCATTTAACGGCTTAACAGTTCGGCAAAATTGTTTTTTTTTAATATCTCTAAACTTATCAAAGCTACATTGTTGAAATTGCATAGGCAAATACATATATATATTCTCTCAATAATACCTAAAGATAGTGATGATTGGATGCATACTTTTCACAAAATTTGAATAAATCGTATATTTCAGAAATTGTTAATTATCTCTCAATCGTTTTGGTATCTTTTTATGGGTTTTTGTGTTTTTTCTATTAGGTCATGTAATGACCTAAATTCACGAGGCTTGGTCATAGACAATATTTGTGAACCCCCAAGTCTCATATAGATTTGTTTTTTTTTCACTTTGGTTGCACTCTGCTAACAAACAGTGATCGGTGAAATAGCCTGTACAAGTTAATGTTTTGTATTTAAATATTGTACCCACGTGAAATAAAGCTTCTTGAATCTTAAATCTTGTGTGAAACTTGAAGACCAGGATTGTTAATACCAAATCGATTTGTCTGAATCTGATTGCGAAATTTGCATATTCGGTTCTCTAATAACCCTTGTATTAGCATCGGAAAGATTTAAAGAAATTATGACTTTTTATGGTGCTTTGCCCGCCACCAATCGAGTATAAATATGGAATAATTTTTTCTTACCCGTTACATGAATTTAAAGTTGCGCAAATCGCGAAAAACTGAATAAACACATCGAAAAGGCAAAGTTCATACCACTCTTGGCCCCGATTTTTTAATTCAAAGAGGAACCTGGTGCCTAGAATTATACAAAATAGGTTGAAAATATCGATGAAATGATAAGCTTTGAAGCATAAAATGCATTACATTTTTTTTCTCAGAAAAGCGGTGATCAATTTGCTGAATTCCACCATGCACACGATCATAATACGGATCATAATACGGATAGCCTACAGAAGCGGGATTACAGAAACGAAAGAGAAATCGCAAGTTCTGAACGAACGAACAAAGAACACGTGAGTATTCGGGACTTTCCCGCAATAAGGGACGGTTCATTTATTACCAAGGAAGAGAACCTCTATGCACCTGTACTGGTTCTGTCCCCATGTGAAAATACAATATGATCAATATATTATTATTTTGACCTACGCATCACTAGTTGTTTCTTGCGAAAGAACATCACATTTCTGATTTTTTTTTTCAAATGTAACAAAAGAATTGCGCTCCATTTATCTGGCTTCCCTATACCTCTTACATTTAAACTGGAAACACTCCTTAAGACATCAATGTGTGGCAGTCAAGCAAATAATTTGAATTATTAGAAACGGAGTGTTGCTTTTCTCCTTTATTATGTGAAGATAGTCAGGAAATCTACTGGTTTTTGATTTCTCAATAGCACTATAAAATGCTTGAAGATTTTCAGTGTTTGAAACAGTGATTTGTCTCTGATTCTAGGGTTATAGTTTACTTCAGAGTTTCGCATTTATATTAGAAAAGCCCATTTGCAGACTTTTGTTCCCTTGGAATGTTTAAAAATGTAACATGCACGGTAAAAACACACCACCATATGCCACCATACACAAATCTAAGGCCCGTGCTATTTTTTATTAACAGCATATTCTAGAATAACGAAAACAACTAGACATTGTTGGTACAATGACACGGTCTTTCCACGACGGTCCCTCAAAGATATCCTTTCGTTGGAAATTAAATTCATGTCATGTTGCATAGGCGATGTCGATGTAATGATAATTGAACAACCTCCCTTTAAATAACAAATATACATAACGCATCATGAGCTTACAGTGACTCGGTTGGTACAGTCGAAACTCCTGAAGGCTTTAATTGGTGTGTCGGGTTACATACAGGTCTTCACGCCTTGTCAATGGAGAACCGCTCAATACCTCTTTGAAACTGATCTTGCGTTATACAATTAAATTGATGAAATCACCTATTACTTAATATCGAAAGCGTTTAACCTGAGCGGTAATAGGAAAATAGCATAAACGAAGTACATGTAGAGAAAATGTTTTTTGTTATATCTTCAAAACAATTAATGTTATAATCTTGAAATTTCACAAATAAACACCTATATATTTTCCCTGAATTCAAATTGAATATCTCTACCAGCCTACATGTAGTATCTACAAGTCGCGTGAAACACGCACGAGATTCAGTCGTGAGGCGGTTCATTCACGTATTCTGTTGCGCAATTTTAGTCGACTGGGTATTGTTAAACAATTAGAGAACAAATCTTTACCTTCTTTGTACGAATCCATTCGTATTTCATCTCGCAGCATTACTTAGAAACGGCGAAAGCAAATGTTTCCTCGTCGACACCTAATGCCATCCCTCAGAACAACAGACGCGCGTACTTCCGTCGGAGAAATAGTTATCCCCCTTGTTTGTTTTAGAATACCAGTATCGCCGAGCCTCTGTCTACTCTGTATTATTTTAGACTAACGACTTTCTCGTAACCTTTCAAGTTTTCCACAATTCCTATCCTCGGTACGGGGTCATTGTCAACGAAAGAACTCATTATTGCAAATAACAGGCAACAAATCAGAAGTCCGTACCTATTACTCTCTAAAACAGTTGTGTACTAAAAGTACACAGACTGTGTACCAGAGGTGCATACCACTGTAACAAAATTGAACATCTACAATCACTGTGTAGCTGTGATACACAATTTGTGTAGAAAAAGTACACAGATTGTGTATCTCTGATACACATTTTTTGTAGATGTGCAATTCTGTACACAACTGTGTTTACAGAGTACGATTGAAGAGTTTTAGGGTTTCCAAAAATCATTCAGCTCCGTCATGTAACACAACAATTATTTAATTGCTAACACTGGATGCCTCGAGTGCTACAGCCGAATCGCTATGGCGAAATTGACAGCGCCGATTGAATAGATGAACTCAATAAATGACCACAAACAGGGCGAGAGAACCATTTAACGGCTTAACAGTTCGGCAAAATTGTTTTTTTAAATATCTCTAAACTTATCAAAGCTACATTGTTGAAATTGCATAGGCAAATACATACATATATTCTCTCAATAATACCTAAAGATAGTGATGATTGGATGCATAATTTTCACAAAATTTGAATAAATCGTATATTTCAGAAATTGTTAATTATCTCTCAATCGTTTTGGTATCTTTTTATGAGTTTTTGTGTTTTTTCTATTAGGTCATTAGGTCATGTAATGACCTAAACTCACGAGGCTTGGTCATAGACAATATTTGTGAACCCCCAAGTCTCATATAGATTTGTTTTTTTCACTTTGGTTGCACTCTGCTAATATAACAAACAAAACGCCTGCAGGGGAGAGAACTCGATAACTGCTTATCTGACGTACTTATTTTATTGACTTATTTTGTTGGGTACATCTGCAAACTTTTACATTTTAATTTCAGCTGCATCGCTTTATGCGTTTGGTCAATATTCGCAAAGTTATGTTTTTCTTATAAAAGCCCATAGCTCAAGGTCAAGGTCAAAATTGAATTCCTGTACCAGAAACTTGAGACCAGTATCTTCAATTGTGCCAGATATCTAAGCTGTATATCTAACCGTTTAGCCGCTATTGCAAAAACAGAATAAGAAGAAGAAGAAGAAGAATAATAATAATCAGAAGAATAGCAATTGGTCTATACAGTGGAAATGGAAAGACCTAATAAACACTATACATGCATAATATAAACCGATCATTTGTTACTATAATTGGCTTATACAGTCTTCGTCAAAATGCTTAATGCATCGGAATTTTTTTTAAACTTTGACACAATGTTTTGCAGGTCAAATTAAGGGGGGAAGGGAATCTATTTTTCTAAACTCATCGTCCAAATCTCCCGAAAGTAATAAATTAACGGTGCCTAAATAGAAAACAGTTGATCGACTAGGCTCAGTGAAGTGTGACCTGTCTAGCGTCTAGCACAGGTGGTAAAATTCCATTTGATGCTTAACTATGAGTAAATACTTTCAACTGGTGAAAACTGGCATATTTCTAACTAAAAGTTGCGAGAACGTTAAGTAAAGTACACACGGTGATCCTTTCTCTAAATAATGTAGTATACGAAGCATATGTACCACATTCATGCCATAATAGTTGAAAAGCATAGGGAGAGATGAAATTACACTATCCAGAGTTCGTGTTAGAAGCTAGACAGCTGATAATGCATTAGTGAACACAGTCAATCATTTTTTCTCCATTTAGTAGTAGGAAAGACTCATTTTTCTCCAAAATTCCCTTTTCACCCCCGTCACTCCATCGCCGGCATCAGGCTCTGCAAGTTCGCGACCATGAAAATCGGTGCTTTGAAACTGGCGATACAGGCAGAATAATACTGGTATACTTTGGAGATTTTTTATCCGTATGCCTACGGCGTATGCCTTAGAGCCCAACACTCTAAGTTTCCTGGTATGACTCAGATTCTGACTTGTCCGAAAAAATATATTTTAAAATCCGTCTATAAATGGTCAACAACAACAACAACAACAACAACAACTTCTGATTCAGTCAAGCAGTAGTATACAGGCAAAAGCGGCAAAATCTGGAAGAATTTCGATTAATTTCCAGAATTTGTAACTTCTGCACTATCATAAGCCAAGATGAGAATTTGCATGAAATTACATTCAACAGGCCAAATTCGGATTTTGTATGAGGCTCTCGTAGGAATTACCGGCATCGGTTTTTATCGTGACGTTTTGATGTCACGCTTGGAAAAGTTTAAATATCTTTAAATAAGCAAATAATTATAGCAATCTGAAACATCATACATAGGTTATTCAGGAAGTTGTAGTACAATAGTAATGCAAGCAGATTGAAAATTCTTATTTATAATTTACTTTACGTTTACTACACGATTAAATAGAAGGTTTAAGGTTTCAGTATGCCTAGCGATAATGTTTTCGTCATCTTATCAGTTTTTACACAATTAAATTGCAATAAATGAATTCCCCAAAACGATTTATATATTTTCTGAAAGCTATTCATTCGGGAGATCAGAATTGTGACAATTTAGTTTTACAACTGAATTATTTTAACGAAAATAGAGCTATTTGTAAACGTTTAGCCATCAAATGTCCTCGCTAATAATTTCGTCCCGGAAATGATTTTATGACAGTTCCAAGTTCAATAATTCGAAAAATCCAAAACTCAACTAAATCACGAATATCTGTAGAACAGAGGCAAACTTGGGAAAAATTCGACAAAATTTTCAGTTTTGAAATATGTACAACATTGTGTCCAAATTTTATTACTTTACGCAACATAGCCTAGGAGTTATTAGAAGGCCAATCTAAACGAGAGATCCTGAAGGATCTTGGCGCCCACCATTGCCCGATAATTGTAAGCTAATGAGAAGAGGATCTTTTTGTTCATTGAGCGAAACAGATCGAAAAAGGGACACTGGAAAACACCAAGATATTAAGTTTCAGGAGTTTCAAGATTTTTAGAAACTGTACTTGATGTCGGTTGTTATAGTACAAGTGAAATGACCAAAGTTAGTCTGAAAGTGAATGTCCAGAGTATCCTTCATCTTCGTTTTGTAATATTTTTTTTCGCACGTGTCATCATTGGGTACTGGAAGCGAAGACAAATCTCTTTGACACTTTCGCATGAGCTATGAAACATACTTAAGACTTTATAATGAGGAATGAGTGCTATTTCTGTTCTGTTTACTGGGCTAGTTTGAGTTATCTCTTTTAAGATACCATGCTCGAAAATAGTAAGATGGTACAAAACTTAATACTGAAGGGATCCGGTCTGTGCAGTAATGTTGAAACTTTGAAAGTGTCTGAATCCTGATTATCTCTCTTGGATCGAAACACGCAGTAGTTTACAGTTGTCGAGTGGTGACGTTGTGTCACAAGAGTGACCGTTGACAGACGAAACTGTGGGGTAGTTCACTTGCAATGGCATGGACTAAAGTAAACTAATTTAAAATTTGAAGAAATACATTTTAATTCGGAATCATTTGAACTCCTTGGTATAGAAGGTGAGGGTATAGATATTCTAGTTAGTTTAGCTTAAACTTATTTATTGTACAAATTGTAGTACATGGGATTGGGGTCAAGTTCTATAATCAACTTATTCACCCCTCTCACTACAAATATGGATACATAACATGTGTTTACAACAACAAAAATAATGACGTTTTGGCTGAACCTGTGCGAATATATACATATCACAAATGTGATATGTTTTAGATATACATTTTTAGCAACTTACAGGGGAGAAACAGACTATAACTGATTATTGAGTATATGGTGGCAACTAGACAGTAGCGTGCTAGGATTCTCACAGAACTGGGTACTAGTACACAGTAATCCTTCAGCTGAGGTAACTACGTCGTAAATCGTGTTACAAATTGAATCTGGAGGGTGTTCTTAATAAATGTTAAAACTGACTTGCACATATTATTATTCGTTTCGTTTGTGAATGACTCATTTCCCGACAATATATCTTGGAGGTTATAATTTGGAGGCAAGTCGTTGTAATTCATCCCTTAGATTGGTATATAAGGGACAAATAAAGAAATAGTGATAAGCATTCTCTCATGGTTCTCCACATCTACAGCTAGATGTAATAGACAAATTCCTTCTCATTAAATCTGCGTTTAATTGGCTGCATTGATGTCTTAGTTGGGTTAGTACAATGTTAAGTTTCCTTGAACCAATCAAACTGTATTTAGATATACGAGTTTTCTTGGTTAATGAGTGGTGGAAGGCAGAAGCGGATGGTTTGTTTCTTGTATCGTAACTAAGTTTGTTCCATTCTTGAATAGTTGACGGGATAAATGAATTTTTGGATATATTTAAACGTGTACGGGGCGTCGCATAACTTGCGTCATTCCTCAAGTTAAATGGTATATATAGTCGAGACTTTCTCCATTGTGAATTTGGTAAATTACTTTCAATTTTGCAATTTTGCGTCTATTTGCCAAGATTTCCCAGCCAGTTTCCAACAAAAGGGATTCTCTACTGGCATAAACAGGAAGACCGGAAACAATTCGTGCTGCAGCAAATTGAAGTTTTTCCAGTCGATCCGCTTCTTCTAATGTGCATACATCTCAGATCACAGAACCGTATTCTAACATGGGTCTCACAAAAGATAGATATATTTGAGATAATACCTGTCTGCCAAGCTGGTATTTCAGTTTTCTCATCATTCCAATGCGTTGAGAGGCGGTATTGATAATGTAATTGATGTGACTACTCCATTTGCAGTTGTCTTGCTCGATCAGGCCTAGATGTCGATGGTTGGTGGAAGCCTGAAGGAGACAATGGTCAAATAGATTTTAGGATATGTTGGTGGGGTCTTATTTGAGAACAGAATTAAAATGGTTTTTAGGACATTAAAGTTCAGAAGCCATTGTTTTGACCATTCCAATAAGGACTATAGATCCCGGTTAACTACACTTTCAATATCACAAATGTTAAATGACGAGAACTGCAAACAAGAGTCATCTGCAAAAAGTCTGATAAGACTTATAAGTTTGTCCGCTATGTCGTTAATGTATATCAGAAATAACAAAGGGCCTAACACGGAACCCTGTGGGACTCCTGCATTTACTTTTTGTGTATTGGAGTTTGAATTTCCCACAACAACTTTTGATGATCGATCCTCAAGATAGTTTTTCATCCAATTTAGCAATGCACCTGCAATTCCATATTGTTTCAACTTAAACAGTAATTCCTTGTGCCATACTGTGTCGAAGGCTTTGGATATATCACAAAAAACATGCATGAGTTTGTGCCTTCATCTAGGGCTTTACAAATACTATCATAGAGTTCAATAAGCTGGTAAACGGTTGAATGTCCAAGGAGAAATCCGGACTGGTACTTATAAAAATAGGTTGTGTGAGTTGAAATGATTATAGATGTGTTTGAATATAATTCTTTCCATTATCTTTGAAACACAACTCAGCAGCGATATAGGACGATAATAAGAAGGGAGATGTCGATCTTGTTTTTTGAAAATAGGTAATATAATTGAATTTTTCCAACATTGAGGAAACTGTTTGCTTGCCAGTGACATGTTAAATAACTGACACAATGGTTTAGCAATGGTCTTGACACAACCTTTAAGCATTCTGTTGCTGATTGCGTCTGGACCTACTGCTTTGTTCAAATCGATGCTATTAATAATATCGCAAACTTCGTCTTCGTTAATGGCAATACTGTTTGGTAAGCTGTCGCATTTATACTCAAACTGAGGTAAGTCGGTAGCCGAATCATCTATAGTAGAGATAGAAGCGAAGAAATCTTTCAATGCATTCGCTTTGTCTATATCACTAAAACAGATGGATTCCGTTCGTCCAGAGTTTTGTACTCTTAAAGGGGGGATTTCAGATGTATTTTGAGGATCGCTAACGAATCTCTTTAATGTTTTCCACTAAAATTTTGGGTCATTTGTTTTCGAGGTTTCCAATAGGTTTTCAATGTTATTGTAATAATTAGTTTGAGCATATTTTTTCATGTTATTAACTTGGTTCCTACTGCGTTTATATTTGTTCCAGTCTAGAAGTCTATTAGTCTTGAGTGCCTTTTTTTCAGTCTGTCACGCTTTCTCATTACTTTTCTTAGGTCAGAATCATACCAAGGTTTATCTTTGGGTCGTATTGTCACAGTTTTGTATGGGATACTCATCTTAGCAAATTCCAGGTATTGAGTAGTAAATTTTTCCGCAGCTTCATCAACATCTTTGGAATTTTCCAGAGTTGCTCTCCAGTCGAAATCGGATATCAAATTATTGAAAGTGTCGAAATTTGCTATATATTTACTATATTCTCTATAGTCAATATATAGAATATGCCCCACCGTTTGGTCCGCCTACTCTTGTGATGTAACGTCACAACTCGGGAATACCGTATTAATTTGAAGCGTAACTTGGATTTTCGAATCGGACCAAGAAAGGTATCTTGCACAACTAGGCCCCCTGTGTACCAAATTTCAGAAAGATCCATGAAGTATTTCCTAAGAAACCACGATAACAATGTTTCAAGAGGAAATTGAAGATGGCCACCTGGTGGCCATATTGGATTTTCGAATCGGACCAAAAAAGGCATCTTGCGCAACTGGACCACAAGGGGAACCTGTGTACCAACTTTGAGAAAGATCCCTGCAGTACTTCCTGAGAAATCACGATAACAAAGTTTCATGGGGAAATCCAAAATAGCCTCCCTGGTGGGCATATTACATTTTGGAATCGGACCGAAAAAGGTATCACAAGGTAGTTCACAACTAGACACCAATGGGAACCTGTGTACCAAATTTCAGAAAGTTCCACGCAGTACTTTTTGAGAAATCACGATAAAGTTTCATGGGGAAATCCATGATGACCGCCTGGTGGCCATACTGGATTTTCGAATTGGACCAGAAAAGGTATATTGCACAACTAGACACCAAGGGAAACCATCAGTGTACCAAATTTGAGAAAGCTCCACGCAGTAGTTCCAGAGAAATCGCAATAACAAAGTTTCATGGGGAAATCCAAGATGGCCGCCTGGTGGCCATATTGGATTTCGTAATCGGACCAGGAAAGGTATCCTGCACAAGTAAACCACAAAGGGAACCTGTGTACCAAATTTGATAAAGATCCATGGAGTAGTTCCTGAGAATTCACGATAACAAAATTTCAGGGGGAAATTCAAAATGGCCGCCTGGTAGCCATACTGGATTTTCAAATCGGGCGAAAAAAGATATCTTGCACAACTGGACCACAAGGGGAACCTGTGTACCACATTTGAGAATAATCCATGCAGTAGTTCCTGAGAAATCACGATAACAAGGTTTAATGGGGAAATCCAAGATGGCCGCCTTGTGGCCATATTGGATTTTCGAATCGGACCAGAAAAGGTATCATGCACAACTAGACCCCAAGGGGAACCTGTGTACCAAATTTGAGAAAGATCCATGCAGTAGTTCCTGAGAAATCGCCATAACAATGTTTCATGATGAAATCCAACATGACCGCCTTGTGGCCATACTGGATTTTTGAATCGGACCAGAAAAGGTACCTTGCACAACTAGATCCCAAGGGGAACCTGTGTACCAAATTTGAGAAAGATCCATGCAGTAGTTCCTGAAAAATCGCGATAACAAGAATTGTTCACGGACGGACTGACGACGGACGCCGGACGCCTGGACGGACGACGGACCACGGACAAAAAGCGATTTGAACAGCCCACCATCTGGTGATGGTGGGCTAAAAATGCGATAAAGGATTGAACGGAGAAACTAACGAGGAACGATTTTCTTCAATTCATGACCAAAAGTCTAAATCTTACCTAATTTTCAATATTATTTGCTTAGAAGTTAGAAGAAAGTTAAATACTTGATCAATACATTATCTAAATACTTGATCAATGGATCATCTAAATACTTGATCAATAGATCACCTAAAGACTTGATCAATAGATCATCTAAATGCTTGATCAATAGATCACCATGTGTCAGATAAACATGCGTGGATTACAAGCGTCTGGCCCGTCATTCATAAGTCAGCCGTCGTCCATTAGAGAATATCTGCGTCCACAATCCAAAGACCTATTCCATATTCCAAATTAGCACCAAATTTTAATCTGTCTGACTATTTGAGGAAGATTTTTTTTTATTTGTATCTTTGAAAGAGGTAGAAAGGCGGGAATTGTGAACATTTTCACCGTTAAATATTCTCTGAAAATGCGCCGAAGTACGTGAAATGAAGGGTAAATTTTACAAATTTCACGCGGGAGGACCCCCGGACCATCCACATCGCGGGAGGTGGAGTTTGAAATTGTATTTAGTCTTTGAGATTGAAATAATTATCGTACCTGCTGGGGATGCAGAGTTTCATTCATTGTTATATACTGAAGGATTTCCTTTTCCACTGCAGGGACACATAACAGAAATAAAGTACCCTTTTTGGCTTTGCTTTCTGCTCGAAGCGAAGATGAACGGTTCAACAAATATCAACATGACGCACAGTACAGAAGACCATCAACAGGATATCATGTATGAAGACACTGGCCACATTCTCCAGGTGAAATTGCCGATATCTATTATCGTCGGGACGACTATTGCCGTTGCCTGTGCATCTGGTCTCCTGAATTATTTTGTGTTGACGGCGCTGAAGCGTGTCGAGCGAAAGAATTTGAAGTCCAAACCCTTCATTCAAAATAGCACTGTTACCAATATGCTCTTACCTTTTATCCAAGCATTATATCTCCCCTTTATAGCTTCAGCCTTGAGAATTGTAGACCAAAATGTTCACCTTTGCTGTAATGCTATTTACTACACCTTTTATTGTTTTGTTTGGATGGCACAGGCTGGCTGTACCATCTGCTTAACTTGTGATCGAGTTTATGCTACAGCTGCACCATTATTGTATCACACGGTTGGTTACAAATCTGGGTTTATAATCGCGATGATTATTACCCCTTGGGCTGTATCCCTGGTCATTTATTTGATACACCTGTATATCGTCTTCATGTCTATGACAGCGATATCCAGTGATACGATATGTCGCCTTTTATATGATGGCTACATGATGCTGTTTTTAACCGAAGTTTTACAGACATACTTGCTAATGGTTAACGAACTGTCCTTTCTAATATACATTGGTATTTTCATACTCCTGAAGTATAAGCGTTCAGAAATTCAGAAATGTTCGAACTCCAAACTTAGACGCCAAAGTGTCGCATTGGTCGTCTCATATTTTCTTATTAACGCAACCACACTTATTCTGTACCTCCCGGCGCCAATTTATGACATGTACCAGGACTACTCTGTCCTCAATGATGCCGTGTACCAAACAATCGAGACGACGGTCAAAGGCCTTGACCTTCTATACATTTGTAATTCAATCATCGATCCTTTGGTTCTCTTATTCAGGATTCGATCAATCCGACAAAATCTGCCTTTCGACATTCCTACTTGCAAACCTACAGCTGTAAAGAGTAGCAGAGCAACTGCATCGAATGTTTCGAAGAGCGAATGCAAAATCACTAGTCATTAATAACCTGAGGGTGGTGGAAAATTATATCTAGCTGGGTCATTATAGTGAATCGTAGGCTACTCACGCCCTGATAAACTGGCCAGGTAGAAATCGCATCGTCTGATTCAGAACACATGTTATCCTTATTGGGACATTGTAACATTTGTGCGTAGAATATGTGCGAAATGTTGTAGCTCATTGTTTTTAAAGTATGCGGACTATGTTGTTAGCTGCTCTTTTGGATTTCTATCGCTAAAAAAAATCTATATGCGCCCTAGCTTATTCAGACATTGTAGTACACTGATGGTTAACAATTTATTGTCGCCATTGTGGTCGATTTTGTTGCAGACGAGATCTGCTGGATAGTTCGATAATTTTCGGATGCGATGCACTAATGAAGATGCTATTAGAACGTTATTCAGGATTCGATCAATCCGACAAAATGTTTCCTTCGGCATTCCTACTAGCTTCTGTACATGTGACGAAAAGGCATGATATAGGCTTACGCAACTGTACCCAACTGCATTCAAGGTTTCCGGAGCCTAAGTCACTCTCCCGAGTACGTAACAGTCGAGACGACTGTCGAACGCCTTGACCTTCAATACCTTTGGAATTCCGTCATCGATCACTCTTATTCAGGATTCGATCAATTCCACAAAATTTTCTCTTAGACATTCCCACATGTTCATACACAGGTGACGAAATGGCATGAAAAAGGCGTCATCAGTGACGCAACTGCACCCAACTGCATCCGGTGTTCCAGTAAGCCTAAATTACTGGTCGTTAATAACCCGAGCGTGGAGGCAAATTATTTGTGGCTGGGTCATGACAGTGCGTAGTACTCACGCCGTGAAAAATTGGCCAGGTAGAAATCGAATCCTCCGATTAAGAACACGTGTTATCCTTGTTGAGATATTGTAACATTCCCACCAAAAATATGTACCACAAGAAGAGCCAGTAAACTGTTGTAACTTATTGTTTTTAAGTATGAATCATTGTTCAGTCATGTAGTGTGCCTGTGGACAGTATTTTTAGCAGTACTTGTGGATTTCTATCATTAGAAAGGTCTCAGGTTTACATGCAAGAAAATATTCTCTTCCTGTCACGTTTATGAAGGGGAAAAATTATTTCTACAAATCAACAAAGAGCGCTATGTTTCATACACAGAAAATACCGCGTCGATAAACGTTTGAAGATGGGCGTTTGGTTGTTTTTATATCTAATGGGTACATTTTAACAGGGAATTCCCTTTTTATCTAGAATATGACCCCTCCAACCAAAATCTGATTCAATGTTCTCAATATTACCATGTTCACCGTGATAATATATCGAAAGATCATTTTGGTGCCGAAGTATTATAACTTAATGATAAAGCATCATTATCAGCTATAGAAAAGACAAATCTATGGTGCCCGAAGTATTACAACTTCATGATGAACCATCATTATCAGCTGGAAAATATTGTTGTTGATACTGCCTACAGCAGCGTACAATTTGTTTCCCAGGCTCACTCCACTCATCCTTGACTCAAATAGCGGAAGTTCACATTTATGACGTACACGCCTCCCAGGCCCCTCCCCACTCCCACACACATCACGCTCTGTTTGAATCCGGCCGAACAACCGAGCGCCCAAACCGTTACACGGTCTGGCTGGCAACAAACTATATAGTAAAGATTTTTGATTGAAATTGTAGTTTAAGGGCCGCTTCCCATTCGGATTTCGCGGCCCATCAACTCAATGTTTTATTTGAATTTCGTGGCACATTTCTTTGTTTTTTTTTCAATATCTTTTCCAGCGCTAAGTATATAAACAAATAAATAAATAAATAAATAAATAAATAAATAAATAACAATGAGAAATTAGTAGGAGATATAAATAGAAGTAAATAAGAATCGCTATGTACAAGTTCGTAAGTCTCTTTCTGGTTTTTGGTTAAGTTATACTAGTAAATATGAGTTCACTGTTATCGCGTGGATGATTCCTTTGTCTTCGTACCCCTTTGTACGCACAAAGCCGCCCAGAAAAAACTGGGAGAACCATGGCGTCTTCAGGATTTTTCGAATCGACTTCCCTAACGACGTCCTTGGGAACAGGGTGGGTTCTTCCAGAAATCTGTGCCTGTAACAATTGCTTGGAGTGTGTATTGGGGCACAGGACGGCAGGTCTACGTCCTATATTGCGTGAAAGTCAAAGGGATATTCTGTGTTGAGGCTTCAGTTCGGTGTCATCTATGGGGTAGCGTGTCGGTGGTTTAAGATTTGGTATTCTGGTTGCTCAGTTCGGTGGGGTAGCGTGTCTGGCGTGGTACAGAGTCGAGTATTCTGGATGTTCTTGTGGACCGACGATGATGATCTTCATCATGTTCATCTCTATTTGGTGCTGTTTTATAATATTTGTCGTCATCGGTGTTCTGTTTCATGGCTGGTCTTCCTCGTCTGTGGTCTTCAGTGTGCTGTGCCTGTATTACAAAGAATAGAAGAGATTGTAGTTTCTTGTTTTCTGGTGTTATTTTTTGCCACCGACTGGTACTATCGTGATCTAAGTCAAACATGATCAATAGCAATAATTAATTAGGTACTAAATATCATAAATAAAAATATTATTATAATTAAAGCCGATTGTGAATGTTTGATATAACCTCCAGTCTTCTGCCCCTGCTAGAAAACCGGACGGTTAACATTCGTTAACGAGGGTTGGAAATAAGGGAACACAATTTGGTCGGAGCTCATTATTAGGAGCTTTTAATTTGATCATTGAATTTGTCTATGTTATTGCTATGGCATTTTGATTGGTTAGAGTCCAAATTTGATCAGTCATTTCTGATCACTGACCCTTATTTCCGCCCCTGTAAAATAGTTTTGACTCTAAGCGTGCTACATTTATTTAAATTTGGTCCTAGGTTTCTTGGTGTAACCATATAGTATTAAATGATAGAGTGATAGTCAGTCGATTTGATGTAAGCTAGTAAGGTGGCGTATACTTTGTTTATAAGAGGTGGTTTAGGATTTAATATAGAAGCCAACGACAGACGGACATTTAAGTTTTTGAGCTCGTTTTCCAGTGTGCGGCGATAGAGGTCATGTTTTGGGCATTTGAGTATAAAATGTTCTATCGTTTCTTCTTCGTTGTTGCATGAGGTGCATAGTGGTGATGTGTTTTTTGTCTGGATCGCCACCGCGTAGCGGTGTCGACCAGACTATGCTGCCACTCACGAAATTTATGCAAATGTGTACGTGCACTATAATGCGATGACCCTGGGTTAACCTGTATCACTCTGCCAGTGATTTTCACTGTGGTGAGTCTTATATCAGGGTATTAACCAGAAAATGAAGAAAAAAACAGTCGTAATCGTTCCATGTGAACTAGAAATAAAACGAAATCTGAATTTGAGTGTATTTCATATTCATTTCTTCGCCCAGGGATTGCTTAAATCCGTGGACTATTTTTTTGTTCTTTGTTTCCGGGCGATCGGCTCAAACCCGGTTCTCAGCGCCCACCAGGCGATAACTCATGCCAGCACTGTGCTGTCACCGTAGACTGTTGTAAATGTAAATTGATGACCTGGTAATATGGTAAGCTGCTCACCTCGTGTTTGCCGTCTGTGCGCTTTTTGCATCTGTCTGAGTTTGCGGTAAGTCAGATTACTTATAATATATATGTCTGGTGTTTATAGTTCGTAATTTGTTTGTTGACAACGATAGCGTTGGAGAGACAAGTTGTGCGAAAATCCTTGTTAATATTGCTGTACGATCATACGTTGCAAATCTTGTTCCTTGATCCGACTGTCGCACTTGACAGGTTCAGGTTCTGGGATTATGAAGACACCAGTTTTCAACACTCGTACGTTCTTTCCCGTGAAGTCGGCGTTCGTTACTATTTTAATGTGTACGCATACTGCATGGAATATATTTCCAGAGGAGATATGTGTCGAAGCAACAACAATAGTATTTACATTTTTCTCGTCTTGTGAACTTGACCGGATCCTGTCCACTGCAAATTTATGTATTCCGGGGGACTCTGCTCTCCGAATATAATTTAGTTTCAAAGTTTGAACAACAACAAAACTTTTCGAAAGTGGAAACAACAGAATTTGTCAGGTACCGCTTTCGAAAAGTTTTGTTGTTGGTGGTGTTCAAACTTTTTCAAACTAAATTATATACGCAATGATCGTGCAGCATTGCAACAACAACAGGAATTTTCGCACGTTGTCAACAAACAAATTTACTATAAACACCATGCAGGCATATATAAGTAATGGGGACTTAACAAACTCATGCAGCTCTTGCAAATATCTGTGCTACACAAATAAAAACACATTAATAAAACTATCCAGTCTCTTCGCATATTTGTCGCTTTGTCACAATAAAATTGCATGAATTATGAAAATCTGCTCGCAAAAACTGGTAGAAGACACAGACGATCCATATTACCATATTACTGTAGATAGTTTCTTGCTACCATGAAGACCTAGCATATTTCTAAATGAACCGCCTTCACAAATTCACTTCCTTGAAGACTAAACTGTGTTCCAGTTGTGATTTCCCAAACAGACTCGTCCACAAATTGCAGAAAATCTCCACATTTATCCATACATCTGGTATCGACTGAAACATGCCAGCTGAAACGTTTTGAAACTTTAAATCCATTATTGGCGATACTTTGAGTACTTTCATTATTAGCTTAGAGAGGTGTGATTTTAGTCCTGTTTTGCCTAGTCTTAATCTTGTGATGATGCGGTCGTCACGTTTGTAAAGTAAAGAGGCGCCGAAGAAACTATATATGTAGATGTATGTACGTCTGATATGTTGGTGTCATGATTATCATGTAGTACCGAACTCCTTTGTATGGCGGTCCATGTCGGTATCATCCGAAAACTAACTTTTCAAGCCAGATTAATGGTGTTCAAACATTGAACTGTAATGAATGTCGTCGGATTTCTATATTGTATTATCTTGTCGTTATATTATAAAACTGGATGTGGGGTTTATAGAATATGTATTGATCACATCTGTATTATCAAAGAATTTTTTGAATAAACCGAAACGATCACATCCAAACAACTGGAGTTGAATGCGTGCTTCTCTGTATTAATATTCAATTATTGTTCCATTATAATACATTGCTGTTAAAGTAAAGATACTAGAACTACATGTAATATATTGAAGCTAATTCGGAGAAAGGGCACCGAGGTCGTATAGGGAGATACAATCTCTGTGTAGTTTATCATTCTGCCATTTGACTAGCAATGGGACAAGTCGACATCCTTACTGACGGTCTGTTACGACCTTGTATGCACGCCCTCGTTGAAGTTTGTCCGCTGTAACTTCAATAAGTAATGACTCCGCCTTATGCAATTGAGCCCCGATACATGGAACAACTATTATGGTGTTTTATGAGGGGGGGGGGGGAGAATTAACAGTTCTTTAAAGCGTGATGGAATATATTCCTATCTAGCCTGGGCGATTTGGGATGTATCGCAGCCTGGGAAAGTACCAGAAGGTGCCACCCACCATATATATTTTCGCTATCCCTAGGGCTAGAGGATGCAGTCTACAGAAGGGCCATGGCATCTGAAATTAAACAGTAGGCAGGTTCATTTTATGCTAAACAGCAACCGTGTTATTAGAGAACCCCCATAGAACTATATATTTTCTGAAACAGTAGGCTCTTGACATAAAGCCGAGACAGATGTAAGCCTTGTTGACGAAAATCAGGGTCCCCATAACCCATACTGAACTTGCTTCAAACTTCAGGAAAATCCTCTAAAATTGGTCCAAAATGGGTAATATTCCCCCTCCACCAAAGAAAAACTTGACAATCGATTGTCCTGAAACTCACCGACAGTGTGCCCAGTCCAAGGACCAACAAAAATTGGCAAAGAAAATAGGGTGTCGCCCAGGCGGTTTTCAAGCTCAATTTCACACCGTAAAGTATGCCATGTGGTCGTAAGCTGAAAATGGCCCCAATTCACAGCCACACTTTCACACTTCCATCTGCATAGTGAGGCATGGGCCAATCCTACTGGCAAAATACCATGTACTGATTTGAAGCAAATCAACAGTCAACTGAATGATATCACAAATATCAATAAACAAAAAGCCAACAAAAATTCTCATGGGGTCAAACCTGGTGGAATTTTAATTTCAAAGAATTTGAGGGGGACCAAAAATCCGCAACTGTGGACTGAGCCCTTTAAGTGAAGGGTACTTTTTGTGGATTTTTTTTTATCTACTCCTTCCAATCTATGGGTCTGTACAAGTATAATGATATATGACACTCAATGGTTGAAAGTCATATTAAGATAAAACAGAGCCACACCTTTCCCCCTACCCCATTCATATTTTGACAGTTTTTGTGATGCCATTTTTTCCAGGCTAGACCACTATGTCAAATGACTTTAAATTCTTCTGGTCAAAAAATATCTCAATAATGCAGAAGAATCAGTCTGGTGAGCATGAACAGGTTTCAAGGAACACATAAATTTGTGGGGAAGGGGGTAAAATATGAATAACAAGCTAGAAAAATCCTCATTTTCACCATATTTACAGTCAATAATAACAAAGGAAGACTATTGACCTTTCAAATTGGGGCCAAAATCTCCAAATAACCTATACCTATCAGTGCTATATTATGTGATTGCATCTTATACAATAAAAAAAACACAATTAGTATTGAGTTGTTTCACTTTCAAGACATGATAAAGCTGTAGCTAGACTCTGTGCCTGCTTTCTGACTAGTCAAGGGAAATAACTCTCTGTAACCACAAGCAAGCCAAACCTTGTCAGATGTGCCATGACTGATGATATTTTCCTGTTTTTGGTTCCATATTGACACGACAATAAAGAACATTAATGAAACTTGTAATTTGGATGAATAAGGTGATATTAAGGAAACATATTGGGAACTTGAGAAATATACAAATGTAGTTTACTGTGACGTCATTCCATGTATGACGTCATCCTCTTGGAATTCAATGACGGCCTACTGTGACGTTGTTCTACTGTAAATTCTATGATGAGTTCTTTCTGAGAATTTTACAGTGTCACAGAAAGCTGTATTGCTAGGTGAGGTTGTCAAAACAAAATAAAAACTTAAACATTCTTTTCACAAGAAAACCAAAAACAAATTCAGTTGACATGCAACTACCGTTTACTGAAGAATCAAAATGGAGACACCGTGGCAAAAAAGGCTTAAAGTTGTTGGTAGCAGGAGAACGCAGTTCCAAAAAGGCCATCTAAGGAATACACATGGCATCGAGTCAGATGCCAACATGCAGGGGCAGGGCATCGTGGCAAGTGCCAACATGCATAAAAACTGTGATGTGGGCTCACCTCACCAGCAGAATAGGGTATCGGACAGATGTCTAATTCCAGAGCGAATTGAGCGTCCAACGCTAGACCTGCACACAGCAGCAATCACAGACACAGGTGAGACTCCCACCAAATTAAGGCCTAGAATAGAAACAGAAAACCTTAATGAAGATATTTTGTTTGCAGATGGTACAGAAATTGACACGCAAGATGAAAATGTTATTGTAAATTTTGCGATGTTAAAGCATTTGTTAACAGCTTTTGTACCCCATATGGCTTCTTCGTGCACCCATCCCAACCCAGACATATTGATTAGTAAACGATGGGGTCTGTGTATAACGGCTGCATGTATATGCCAGAGCTGTGATTTTAGATCTGATAACATAGAGTTATTTAGCAGAGTTACAGCACAGGAGAACAACAAGGGTCCATTAGCACGCAGTCTTAATGAGCGTGTTGTTCTACCAATAATGAAAACAAAATCTGGGGTTGCAGACATCAGTTTTTTTCTTGCATCCTTGAACATTAAACCACCCGCAAGGTCACTTTTATACTGCAAACTGAACAAAACATGTGAAACTATGACACAACTGAACAAAGCTTCACTGCACAAAAATCAGCAGTTTGTTTGTGATGTGAACAAGCTCATGCAAAAAGAAAACACGGTGGCTGTGGAAGTCGATACATCATACAATAATCGGTTACAAACCGGTCATGAATCAGGCACACAGTCATTCACACCTATGATTGAAAAGAACACAAAAAAGAGGCTGGTCATAGGCATGTACACAGCAAACAAACTATGCCCCAAAAAGAAAGCCTGTGAACATAGCACATGCAACAAAACATATGCAACAGAAGACTCTATAGCTTCAAGTGAAAGCAAAGCAACCAGACAAATAATACAAGATTTACATACTGAGAGTACACTGACAGTGGACTCGGTAACATGTGATGCGAGTGCCCAACTTGGGAGCACACTTAAAAAGATTTCCGCTGTATCAGGAAAGAGAATAAAACAGTACACCTGTTTTGTTCACAAAATGCGAACAATGCAGAAAAAGATCAAGAATCTAAAATTAGATGGTCCACTACCTGGCCATGACAGAAAATTTTACATGCAAAAGTTGTCATCTTGCATTAGACGGAGGGTTCGCTCAGAAATAGTAAGAGCAAGACAATCGAACAAGTCAGATTCTGTCTTCTTAGACAGAGCAACAGCTGCAATAGGGAATATTGTTCCTTGTTTGTGGAACAAGCATACCAAATGTCGCAAGGTTTCCACAGTTTGCCAAGCTCATCTGAAATCTTACAGCACTGAATTTCTACCATTTGGAAAACAATTGGACATGTGCACTGACACCGACTTCAACAAAGTGCAATCAGTTCTAGCAAAGTATTTCTCTAAAGGCAATTTGGAGAAAATTGTGCAATTGTTTACCACCAATCAGTGTGAGAGTTTGCACCACAGAGTATTCACATATGCTTCCAAAGGCAACATATGGAGCAGAAATTTTGCAAGCCTCTGCCATTCAGCTGTACATTCGAATACATTTGGAAGCGGTTCATCAGCTATGATCTTGGCAAAGAAAGTGGGTATCCCTTGCAAAAAGTATGACCCATTTGTTCGGTTTATGTCAGACTTGGACAAGAAAGCAAAATATGACACACTGCGGAAACAGTCTTTCAAGTACCGAACACAGCGGTACTTGTCGAGGAAAAGGAAAATGAACAGAAAACTATTGCAAAAATCTGCCTATACAGCGCCAAACCAAAACATGCCTTCAACAAGTACAGCTGACCATGCATACGCAATAAATCCAAATTTACACTGATAACTGAACTGAAGTGACATATTTACCTAAAGGATGCACCGGTCATAGCCAAAGTGACCTTGGCACTCACCATGTCTCACACAATATTTACGAGAGTTATTCACAGAGCCAGGCTCTAAAGACAAATGTGCTACTCGTATGCAGCATTTATGGTGGCATAAATGTGACACATGAAGATATGGTGGTAGGGGGTGACTATGTTCAATAAAATAAGAGAGTCGGTGGGCCAAGACCCTAAGTCGTTTGTGGCGAAAGGTGATACGGAGAACACCGTATTCTTTTCTCAATTCTCCGGTCCAACGATGGCATCCACTAGATGCATCAGAAAAATGAGATAATTTTACACGCAAATCGGATATTTCCTTATCGCTAAGAGTGGTTGAAAATATGAACGACATAGTTCAGGTAACCAAGGCCACTGAGACAACTGTAGTTTAAATAAATAGTATAAAATCTGAAAATCCAATATTAGATTATTTATTTGGCAGACGAGTGAAATTCAAATAAAAATACAGGAACTCATACCTTAACATACTGGGACAATTACAAGAACAAGCCCCACTACCCTCCCTCCCCCCTTCCTCACAAAAAAAAAGAAAAAAAAAGGTATTTGGCAATCAACACACTGCAACAGATATTTCCCTGTCATGCTAAGAGTTATCTCCCCCTTTCTAGCCCAAGCCCGTGCTGGTTTAATAATTTCAGCCCAGTGTTGGGTGTGAAATATCATTGTTTTGAATTGTATTCAACATAAAAGTAGAAAATATTGGTGTTGAAGCAAAATTTTGAATCGGATATATGCAAATTTAATTTTATGAGAAAATGCATTTTCTATCATATAGGATGCAGTCTACAGAAGGGCCATGGCATCTGAAATTAAACAGTAGGCAGGTTCATTTTATGCTAAACAGCAACCGTGTTATTAGAGAACCCCCATAGAACTATATATTTTCTGAAAGAGTAGGCTCTTGACATAAAGCCGAAACAGATGTAAGCCTTGTTGACGAAAATCAGGGGCCCCATAACCCATACTGAACTTGCTTCAAACTTCAGGAAAATCCTCTAAAATTGGTCCAAAATGGGTAATATTCCCCCTCCACCAAAGAAAAAACTTGTTATTCAATTGTCCTGAAACTGACCGACAGTGTGCCCAGTCCAAGGACCAACAAAAATTGGCAAAGAAAATAGGGTGTCGACCACGCGGTTTTCAAGCTCGATTTTACACCGTAAAGTATGCCATGTGCTCGTAAGCTGAAAATGGCCCCAATCCACAGCCACACTTTCACACTTCCATCTGCATAGTGAGGCATGGGCCAATCCTACTGGCAAAATACCATGTACTGATTTGAAGCAAATCAACTAGTCAACTGAATGATATCACAAATATCAATAAACAAAAAGCCAACAAAAATTCTCATGGGGTCAAACCGGGTGGAATTTTAATTTCAAAGAATTTGAGGGGGACCAAAAATCCGCAACTATGGACTGAGGCCTTTAAGTGAAGGGTACTTTTTGTGGATTTTTTTTTATCTACTCCTTTTCAATCTATGGGTCTGTACAAGTATAATGATATATGACACTCAATGGTTGAAAGTCATATTAAGATAAAACAGAGCCACACCTTTCCCCCTACCCCATTCATATTTTGACAGTTTTTGTGATGCCATTTTTTCCAGGCTAGACCACTATGTCAAATGACTTTAAATTCTTCTGGTCAAAAAATATCTCAATAATGCAGAAGAATCAGTCTGGTGAGCATGAACAGGTTTCAAGGAACACATAAATTTGTGGGGAAGGGGGTAAAATATGAATAACAAGCTAGAAAAATCCTCATTTTCACCATATTTACAGTCAATAATAACAAAGGAAGACTATTGACCTTTCAAATTGGGGCCAAAATCTCCAAATAACCTATACCTATCAGTGCTATATTATGTGATTGCATCTTATACAATAAAAAAAACACAATTAGTATTGAGTTGTTTCACTTTCAAGACATGATAAAGCTGTAGCTAGACTCTGTGCCTGCTTTCTGACTAGTCAAGGGAAATAACTCTCTGTAACCACAAGCAAGCCAAACCTTGTCAGATGTGCCATGACTGATGATATTTTCCTGTTTTTGGTTCCATATTGACACGACAATAAAGAACATTAATGAAACTTGTAATTTGGATGAATAAGGTGATATTAAGGAAACATATTGGGAACTTGAGAAATATACAAATGTAGTTTACTGTGACGTCATTCCATGTATGACGTCATCCTCTTGGAATTCAATGACGGCCTACTGTGACGTTGTTCTACTGTAAATTCTATGATGAGTTCTTTCTGAGAATTTTACAGTGTCACAGAAAGCTGTATTGCTAGGTGAGGTTGTCAAAACAAAATAAAAACTTAAACATTCTTTTCACAAGAAAACCAAAAACAAATTCAGTTGACATACAACTACCGTTTACTGAAGAATCAAAATGGAGACACCGTGGCAAAAAAGGCTTAAAGTTGTTGGTAGCAGGAGAACGCAGTTCCAAAAAGGCCATCTAAGGAATACACATGGCATCGAGTCAGATGCCAACATGCAGGGGCAGGGCATCGTGGCAAGTGCCAACATGCATAAAAACTGTGATGTGGGCTCACCTCACCAGCAGAATAGGGTATCGGACAGATGTCTAATTCCAGCGCGAATTGAGCGTCCAACGCTAGACCTGCACACAGCAGCAATCACAGACACAGGTGAGACTCCCACCAAATTAAGGCCTAGAATAGAAACAGAAAACCTTAATGAAGATATTTTGTTTGCAGATGGTACAGAAATTGACACGCAAGATGAAAATGTTATTGTAAATTTTGCGATGTTAAAGCATTTGTTAACAGCTTTTGTACCCCATATGGCTTCTTCGTGCACCCATCCCAACCCAGACATATTGATTAGTAAACGATGGGGTCTGTGTATAACGGCTGCATGTATATGCCAGAGCTGTGATTTTAGATCTGATAACATAGAGTTATTTAGCAGAGTTACAGCACAGGAGAACAACAAGGGTCCATTAGCACGCAGTCTTAATGAGCGTGTTGTTCTACCAATAATGAAAACAAAATCTGGGGTTGCAGACATCAGTTTTTTTCTTGCATCCTTGAACATTAAACCACCCGCAAGGTCACTTTTATACTGCAAACTGAACAAAACATGTGAAACTATGACACAACTGAACAAAGCTTCACTGCACAAAAATCAGCAGTTTGTTTGTGATGTGAACAAGCTCATGCAAAAAGAAAACACGGTGGCTGTGGAAGTCGATACATCATACAATAATCGGTTACAAACCGGTCATGAATCAGGCACACAGTCATTCACACCTATGATTGAAAAGAACACAAAAAAGAGGCTGGTCATAGGCATGTACACAGCAAACAAACTATGCCCCAAAAAGAAAGCCTGTGAACATAGCACATGCAACAAAACATATGCAACAGAAGACTCTATAGCTTCAAGTGAAAGCAAAGCAACCAGACAAATAATACAAGATTTACATACTGAGAGTACACTGACAGTGGACTCGGTAACATGTGATGCGAGTGCCCAACTTGGGAGCACACTTAAAAAGATTTCCGCTGTATCAGGAAAGAGAATAAAACAGTACACCTGTTTTGTTCACAAAATGCGAACAATGCAGAAAAAGATCAAGAATCTAAAATTAGATGGTCCACTACCTGGCCATGACAGAAAATTTTACATGCAAAAGTTGTCATCTTGCATTAGACGGAGGGTTCGCTCAGAAATAGTAAGAGCAAGACAATCGAACAAGTCAGATTCTGTCTTCTTAGACAGAGCAACAGCTGCAATAGGGAATATTGTTCCTTGTTTGTGGAACAAGCATACCAAATGTCGCAAGGTTTCCACAGTTTGCCAAGCTCATCTGAAATCTTACAGCACTGAATTTCTACCATTTGGAAAACAATTGGACATGTGCACTGACACCGACTTCAACAAAGTGCAATCAGTTCTAGCAAAGTATTTCTCTAAAGGCAATTTGGAGAAAATTGTGCAATTGTTTACCACCAATCAGTGTGAGAGTTTGCACCACAGAGTATTCACATATGCTTCCAAAGGCAACATATGGAGCAGAAATTTTGCAAGCCTCTGCCATTCAGCTGTACATTCGAATACATTTGGAAGCGGTTCATCAGCTATGATCTTGGCAAAGAAAGTGGGTATCCCTTGCAAAAAGTATGACCCATTTGTTCGGTTTATGTCAGACTTGGACAAGAAAGCAAAATATGACACACTGCGGAAACAGTCTTTCGAGTACCGAACACAGCGGTACTTGTCGAGGAAAAGGAAAATGAACAGAAAATTATTGCAAAAATCTGCCTATACAGCGCCAAACCAAAACATGCCTTCAACAAGTACAGCTGACCATGCATACGCAATAAATCCAAATTTGCACTGATAACTGAGCTGAAGTGACATATTTACCTAAAGGATGCACCGGTCATAGCCAAAGTGACCTTGGCACTCACCATGTCTCACACAATATTTACGAGAGTTATTCACAGAGCCAGGCTCTAAAGACAAATGTGCTACTCGTATGCAGCATTTATGGTGGCATAAATGTGACACATGAAGATATGGTGGTAGGGGGTGACTATGTTCAATAAAATAAGAGAGTCGGTGGGCCAAGACCCTAAGTCGTTTGTGGCGAAAGGTGATACGGAGAACACCGTATTCTTTTCTCAATTCTCCGGTCCAACGATGGCATCCACTAGATGCATCAGAAAAATGAGATAATTTTACACGCAAATCGGATATTTCCTTATCGCTAAGAGTGGTTGAAAATATGAACGACATAGTTCAGGTAACCAAGGCCACTGAGACAACTGTAGTTTAAATAAATAGTATAAAATCTGAAAATCCAATATTAGATTATTTATTTGGCAGACGAGTGAAATTCAAATAAAAATACAGGAACTCATACCTTAACATACTGGGACAATTACAAGAACAAGCCCCACTACCCTCCCTCCCCCCTTCCTCACAAAAAAAAAGAAAAAAAAAGGTATTTGGCAATCAACACACTGCAACAGATATTTCCCTGTCATGCTAAGAGTTATCTCCCCCTTTCTAGCCCAAGCCCGTGCTGGTTTAATAATTTCAGCCCAGTGTTGGGTGTGAAATATCATTGTTTTGAATTGTATTCAACATAAAAGTAGAAAATATTGGTGTTGAAGCAAAATTTTGAATCGGATATATGCAAATTTAATTTTATGAGAAAATGCATTTTCTATCATATAGGATGCAGTCTACAGAAGGGCCATGGCATCTGAAATTAAACAGTAGGCAGGTTCATTTTATGCTAAACAGCAACCGTGTTATTAGAGAACCCCATAGAACTATATATTTTCTGAAAGAGTAGGATCTTGACATAAAGCCGAGACAGATGTAAGCCTTGTTGACGAAAATCAGGGTCCCCATAACCCATACTGAACTTGCTTCAAACTTCAGGAAAATCCTCTAAAATTGACCCAAAATGGGTAATATTCCCCCTCCACCAAAGAAAAAACTTGACAATCGATTGTCCTGAAACTCACCGACAGTGTGCCCAGTCCACGGACCAACAAAAATTGGCAAAGAAAATAGGGTGTCGCCCAGGCGGTTTTCAAGCTCAATTTCACACCGTAAAGTATGCCATGTGGTCGTAAGCTGAAAATGGCCCCAATTCACAGCCACACTTTCACACTTCCATCTGCATAGTGAGGCATGGGCCAATCTTACTGGCAAAATACCATGTACTGATTTGAAGCAAATCAACCAGTCAACTGAATGATATCACAAATATCAATAAACAAAAAGCCAACAAAAATTCTCATGGGGTCAAACCTGGTGAAATTTTAATTTCAAAGAATTTGAGGGGGACCAAAAATCCGCAACTGTGGACTGAGCCCTAGAGGGTTTGAACTTACCACACTATATCCTTGGGTCAAGCTCTACTGAGAATGTAAAACAAATCCAACATGGCCGCCAAGATGACGTCACAGTGACGTTATTTTCAAAAATGGAATTTTTTGGACGATTTTTCGGTCATAATTTTCGATTTTTGTCTTCTCAAATAATGCATGATAAATTAGTAAATAATAATGTGATATGAAAAAATAGATTTTACCCACTTTTCCATGCAGAAAGTAAAACATTTGGAGAAATCCGAGGAAAATATTACTTTTCTGGTAACCACATGGCAGCCATTTTGAATTTACCCATGATCCTCTGTTGTGCGAATAGGCGCAAAATGACCCCAATATGATAATCTACAAAGGTTGCTCACATTTTTCTTGTCTTTTCGGAGATAGGAGCAAAACAGCAACAGGGGGAGGCCGCCATGATGACGTCACAATGATATTATTTACAAAAGAAGCATTTTAGGCCGATTTTTCGGTCAGATTTTTCGATAATTCTATTCAGGCGTTTTTTTTTCATAAAAAAGATAAATTAGTAAATAATAATCTATTTTTTATATTTTTTTTTTCATTTTCATATAGAAATAAGCATAGTTACAAACAATTATAATAAAAAACGAATATACACTATACAATGACAGGTACATCTACCCACACAATACAAGGCATGTGCAACACGGAGACTAACGCAGAAAACACATTTTGATTGGGAAAATATAATAGCCATGAACCAATATAGCCAATACACTGAACATAAAAATATCTGGCTTTATGTACCGTATCACATGTGTTCAATCTGCTCAATAACACCTTCAACCGACGTTCAATTTTTAGTTCATTTAGACAGATTCATCGCATTTCGGCGATTAACGTTTCTGTAGTATACTGTCTACGAATTGTTCAATGCAATACTCTAAAATTTAACGTATCTCGTGTAATTTATTTCGATAAATGTATTGTTTTGCTATAAGCAATATAGTATTGAGGAATAATATTCTGGTTGATAGAGTTACCTCTTTATTCCAATGAATAAATTAACTAGTGATGGAGCTTATGCCACAATTATTTTACGATTGGATAATGCATAAAAAAGTGTTTAATTGTCTCTTTATTTATTTTACCGTACGAATATTTGTCATCAGTCCGTATTTTAAAACTTTGAACAAAAAGGAGTTCGTAGATAATCTTCTGTGCAGTATTTTATATTGTAATAACCTAGTCTTAGCTGTATGCAGATATATTTGCCCACTTAGTGTCTAACGGCAAAATATCCTCCCAGATTCTCCATGATTTATTCACCAGCTTTTCTAAATTGGACCTTTGTGCACTTGAACTTGTGGTGGTCGCGTGGAGGTCAAGGTCACTCAAGGAAGTGACCTCGGGGGATGTATTCCTCCGAGATGATGAGGTCGCGTGGAGAAACCTCCGCGCAAAGAAAGTAGTCCCGAGACTTCCCGAAACTTCCGAGAGTCCCGAGAATACAAGGGTGGTCGTAGTGTCTGAATCTCCGGGAATGACCGGCACTCTTCGGCAATGTTCGGTAATGTCCTGTCATCTCCGGGAATGTCCGGCAATGTCCTGTAGGCAATCGAAGATACCCCGGTGACTTTCAATGTTAATATCCCGGAATGCACGTCATCAAAGAGAGACCCCGAAAATATCGCCAGCACTATGCCCAGCATAAATGGCAAGTGGAGAACCCTCAGTTTCTCTACATAGCTATAAAGCGAGAGAAAGGAAAGGGTCCCAGCTGGAGTTGAACCCGAGTTGCTCCCTCCAGAAGCAGTCACGCTATCTACTACACCACGAGCCTGCCCATACTAGGCAAGTTTGAAAATATCCTAATATATCTACCAGAGGGCAGATTACTATACGGCTAGGGTGTAGGCTCAATCGGGAACACACACATGGACATTTGTGGTATGCATTGTTTAACGTAATGGGAAACCCACTCATGGACATTTGCGGTATGGGGTGTGGCATCTTTTCTCTCGTCTCACCACGTAGAATGCGATGGAAGGGGTCTCCAACCTAAGCGGTGAATTTTTTTAGAAAGTCACTGTGCGCATGCGCATTGGGCAAGTAGCGCTGGGGTGAACGTTTTGAGGTATAGGTGGACCCCTAATGGTCCGATTGCGTCGAGTGAGGTGTCATCGTGATGCACTCGTGAGGGAGCATCCGACTGGATGGATGTGATGTGAAACTAACGTCATTCTGCATGCACAGTAGAAAAAGGGGCATAGGAATAGACGTTTTGGGGTCGAAGTGGGCCCCCAGTGGTCCGGTTGGGTGCTTGATGCTTGAGTGGTCGGAGGTGTGAAAGTAAAGCAAGTGATCACGTTATGGGTGGGTGCATGTGAAATTAGGATTGGGTTTGAAGATATAAAATCCGGAAACACGGACTTTACCCCTAAAATAGGGAAAACCCTTATCAACCAGGTCTGGATGAGCTAATATCGATTCCCAGCGGATCGGGACATGCTAAGAGAGGCTGGATCGGTTAGTGAGTGTATAAAAAATTAGGATTGGGTTTGAACATATAAAAATCGGTACACGGACTTTACCCCTAAAATAGAGAAAACCGCTATCAACCAGGTCTAGAGAGGTTAATATCGGACCCGGCGGATCGGGGCCTGCCGAGAGAGGCAGGGTGGCTTGGTGGGTGTATGTAAATTTAGGATTGTGTTTGAAAATATAAAAAGCGGAACACGGACTTTACACCTAAACCATGGGGAATCATGGCTGTTTTGGTGTCCGCTATTGGTACGGATGGAGCGTGGGAGGTATCATAGTGTAGCATTCGTAAGGGTCCATCCGACTGGACTAGTGAGTCGTCCGTTTTCAACATTCTGTGGCTGCGCAGACAGGAAATTGTGGGAAAAGTGCATGGGAAGGGACGTTTTTGGGTGGAGGTTTGTCACGTACTATTGGTCCGAATGGGTCGTCAGGGAGCGTCCAACTGGACGGGTGTGGAGTGGGAATAGCGTCTATCTGCGCATGCGCAGTAGAAAAAGTGCATTGGAATGGACGTTTTGAGGTCGACATGGACCCACAGTGGTCCGACTGGCCCGTGGGAGGCCTTATTTTGAAGATCTCTTGAGGTAGCGTCGGATTGAACTGGTGTCTAGGCCTGTTTCGTCATTCTGTGCATGCGCAGTCTGACCGTAATATAGCAAGCATGCATTTTAGGGGTGCAAAGGAAGGTTTTTGGGCTAGAGATGGACCATTCTTGCCCCGAATAGACCGTGGTGGATGTCATCTTGAAGCTCTCGGATTGTAGACGACGACTTGAGGGATGTCCATGTCATCAGTGACATCATCGGTGACGTCATCAGTACGAGTTGTAACGAAAGCGGGCGTTTTGTGGTGTGAACGAAGGTGTTTGGAGTAGAAATAGACCATCCGTGGTCAGAGTGCGTCGCGTGAGTTAGTAACGAAAGATGTCATTTTGGGCGTACGTGGGAGTGTGTTTGAGTGATTGAGGGACCACTATTGGTCCGACTGGATCGTGAGGGGTGTCATAGTGAAGCACTCGTAGAGTAAACTCTTACTAGATGGGTGTGTCGTGGAAGTAAGGCTATGGCCCGCATACGCAGACAGAGAATTGTGGGAAAAGGGCATTGTAAGGCACGTTATGGGGTCGTGACGGACAAATCTCGGTCTGAATGGGTCGGGCTCAGACTGGTGCGGTTGGATAACAACAAGTTCAGCAATGTTCATATGGTTTATTATCCCCAATGTTACAACATACCCAGGCTGGGGGAGCCACCCTAAGTATGTTTATTATGTTCACAGAAAAACAAATTGAAATATCAAGCACCATGTTTTATTCTTCAGCGCACCGTAGCATTAGGAACAAGTGTTTACAGAGCTCAAATCAACGATCAGCATGTAGACATATAGAGTATATAGGGCATGTTATGGTACTCATCAGTGCCTGTCGGGGTTGAATCCGTTCATTGGAGGGGTAGACGATCAGTTTAATCACGAAGAACTTAACATTGGGGACCCTCTCCACCATCCATTGGGTGTTGGGGCGTTGGCGTTGCGCCAATTCCAAGAGATCCACTGTGTCCAGTTTCTCCAGCATCGTCTCTAGCGACGCACGGTTGGTGATGGTGAAAGGATGGTCGTACACTTGGTTGTTGGCACTGGAATAGAAATAACGCAGTTGAGCCGGTATCTTATGGCATAAGATGTACCCGAAAGCGACATTTAATTTGAAGGCCGTATAGGCTGGTCATTGAAGATGGCATTCACGCAGCTGCGTAGACGGGCGAGGACGGTCAGTCGGAAATTGTAGATATCTTGTATAGGGCGATAAAGGTGGAAACAGTGTCGGATCATGGGCCAATGGTGCCGATAGATGTCACTCACTGCATGGTCTTCGGGTAGCAGATCGCTAGGAACATTTATGGGCTCGTCCAGAAAGTGTTCGATGTTGTCAGGCGTCTGGCTCGGAAACTTAACGCTGGGGTCCGGCTGGATATCCAGCACCTCCTGGACTGTGGGTACAGGCGGGCTCTCCGTGATCGCATCACCAGTGGCATTCGTCTCCTTGGGCTGGACTATGGATACATGCGGGCTCTCCGTGATCGCATCACCAGTGGTATTCGTCTCCTTGGGCTGGACTGTGGATACAGGCGGGCTCTATGTGATCGCATCACCAGTAGTATTCGTCTCCTTGGGCTAGACTGTGGATACAGGCGGGCTCTCCGTGATCGCATCACCAGTGGCATTCGTCTCCATGGGCTGGATTGTGGATACAGGCGGGCTCTCCGTGATCGCATCACCAGTGGCATTCGTCTCCCTGTGTTCGTCTTCAATGCAACTGTCCTTCCGGGGCTCTTCAGTGGGAAGATGTCGCCCAAGCCGTGGTGACGGGGCATGAATCAAACGTTGATGCGGTCTGAACCGACTGTGTCGTTTGAAGAGTCCACCGTAATCGATACATTGTTCCGTCTCGCCGTCGGGGATTGCTCTCTCATGGCGCCGTAATGCATCCTCCCGATTAAATGACCGTGAGCACGTTTCACAAGTATACTGCAAGGCATTGTGGGTGGAGGCCTCATTGCGTCGTAAATTGTCTGGACGAGTAAATGGCTTCAGGCAGGCCGTACAAGAAAACATGTCGGCTGCGGATCAGCCAATGATGAAAGCTGCCACATACCGCCACATTTATAAGCGGTCACCCGACCAAAACTCTCCTGCGCTGTCCTCTCCACCAATCAGCGCATCGCTCGGTTGCGCGCTTAAGACATGTGCTCCCCTATACATTAGCCCATAGGGAAGGGCGTATGAATCATCCGTGGTCCAAATAGGTCGTATGAGATATCCTGTTAGAACACTCGTGGGAAGCGAGTCCCAACTCTTGTGATTTGTATTGGAAGGCACACCATTACGCTCATGCGCAGTCCTGAATGAAGTGCCTGGGTGGTTGTTATAGAAGTCACGTCATTCAGCCCATGCGCAGTCGAGAAAGTTGAGAAAGGGCAGTTTCCGAGGTGCGCTTGCGCGAGTAGTTGAGAAAGGATCCATGTTCGATCTGGCTACTTAATAAGGTTGGCTCCCCTATATAGGGTACCGGGTACATAAAGTGTGTCGGTGTGTATGTGTGTGAGTAGGGGTGTGTGTGCGTGTGTGTGCGTGCGTGCGTGTGTGTGCGTGGTCAAATAAGGTCGTTTGTACACAATTAGCCTCAGTCTGTGTCCATCCTCTGATCGGGTACCATGTCGAGTACATGTACGTTCTGCCAGAAGACACTCGTTGCGATACTATGCTCAGACATATTCGTTTAATACATAGACAAGAGACACCACCCTATCGCGCTATAGGTCCACCAAGTCGAGTAGGGCATCCCTATACGATGACGATTAGCGGCCCTACGGGATGTGGAAAGACGTATTGCATGATGAAGTTCTTAGAGGAAGGTGTGGCAGCCTTAGCTCCGACACGCGTGTATGGTGTTATAGCCAATGGCAGCCCGCGTACGAGAATATGCGATCACAGATTGCGAGCTTCGCCCCAGGAATTCCTCACAACATAGACGAACCGCATTACTTCGATTCCGCTCAGGTCAGTATAATCGTACTCGATGACCTGATGAGTGCGGCCAAGGACAATTAAAAAACAGCGGACCTATTCACTAAAGCGTCCCATCATCGCAATCCGTCCGTCATCTATTTGACCCAGAATCTCTTTCCTCAAGAGAAGGCGTCCAGATATATTGCCTTGAACTGCCAATGCTTTGTGTTGTTTTCCAATCCCATCGACAGAGCACAAATTCGTGTGTTTGGTATTCGTCGAATTTATCCTAGGAATATCGACATTTCATGCAGGCGTTTCAAGAGACGACAAATCGTCCGTACGGCTACCTGTTCGTAGACTTAAAGGCTCATACCCCCGAAGATCATAGGCTGACGACCCACCTGTCACCCGGCGAGGGTCACCACAATGACATATACCCCTACACCATCCACCGAGTCCACACCTGGCAACACCCGTTCAGCAGCAACCTGCCCCCATACAGGAGATCCTCTCCATACCATCAGTCCTGAATATCACCCAACCGTGAAGGACCAACCCAAACCTGTAAAAGGGAATTAACACAACGTGAACTAGGGGCTATGGAAGGATTCGTTCAAAGAAAGTATGGACGTCAAGATGGGTGAGACGTTGGGGGCCATAGAAAACAAGTTTCGCAACAAAGGGTATTCGAACGAGGAAGCCGCAATTGTAGCGCAAAAGACATTGACACCCAGATTACGACGAACTTCACGTCAGCAGTATGCTGCCCTCGTGACTCATATAAAATTGCTGGACAAAGACCCGGTCCATATGTAAATCGAAAGAACAGCGTCGTTGTTGAAACCTCGGGCATGAACTGGAAACGGCGTAAGTGAGAGCAATAGCTCAAAAGAAGCATTTGTTTTAACGCATCATTAAAAGGCGTTAAGGCGTTAAGAAAGTGTGTTAAGGTGGCTCCCTGGTTTCGGTGCAAAGTCATGTCATTTTTCTCATATTTTTTTTATCGCTCAGGAAGTTCATCCTATATCAGAAAATGATATAAAAATTGCGGCATAGCGTATTACTTTTTTCTAATTTCCAGCCTGTATAACGTGTACATGTGGCAAATTGGTACAATGTGAATACTATGTAAAACACTCAATACTTGAGACATAATTGTTTTCAGAATATTCAAAAGTCATGTCAATTTTCTCATTTTTTAAAATATGTATCCCATATAACTTATACTTTCTGAATAACTCAAATCTAAGGTAGGTCGCCATCCAAAAAATGGCGTGAACGATGTCTGAATCTACCTACTCACACACTTTTCCCCCGCCATTTTGCATGAAGTCCACACAATATAACGTCATGACGTTGACAAATGCTACGCCAGCAAAGAATTCGTCATTCGACGTCATGACGTCACAAGCGATAATTTATCAATTGTTCATAAAACGAACTGCTGAAACGTAAACGCTGCATATCAAACTATCTCATTCTATCCATTCGCTCACAAGAGTACGTTTACAATGGAGGTAATTGGTATGCGAAAAAAGCTGCGCAGAACAGTCATTCTTGAAACCAGGGAGCCACCTTAAGCCGTTGAGACGGGCGTTAAGACGGGTCTTAATGCGTTAAGATAGAGCGTTGGCTGGCGTTACTGTTCATAAAAGTCAGCGTATTCAAAAGACGTCGACAGTCGACGTTCAACCCTCAACATGGCTTATACATGCTCTGAGTGCGAACGCACGTTCATCAGACGTTACGATATGATGCGACACGAGAAAAATATACATGGGATTGAAAACATCGAAGCACAAGAAGCCGATGCAGATGCGGAGAGTCCACCGACTGATACCGAAACAGAGACTGCTGAGAGTTTATCTACTGATACGGAGAGCTTGATCTCAGATAGTTAGCCTTCAACCCATGGAAGTGAGGAAGAACCTACCTTTTGGGATCGTACTGTGCATGAAGCTATTAATAGCTATGCTACGATAACCGAAGACGCCGGACAGGATAATTTACAACAGGCGTACATCCAAATGCACCCTGCACCAGGAAAACAACCATGGCCATCTATAAACGGTATAACCTGAGTAGTGTATAAAGGGTAAATTCACAAGGTAGCGCCTCACTGCGCATGCGCAGAAAAAAATGGGGAGGTTTTGTGGCGGTATTGGGGCGGTGTGCGCAGGTGAATGGGGCGCAGGTATGACGTCACTTCCGGTCTGGGTGAATGGGGCGTGACCTTGGGGGCATGTATTTCTCCGCGGTGATGCGGTCTGGTGGTGATGCGGTCTGCCTCCGCGGACCGAAAGTAGTCCCAAACTCGTGGGTTTTCGTGGAAGTGTTCGGCAATCTGTAGGGACCGCTAGTGGACCGATGGGGTCGAGTGAGGTATCAAAGTGAAGCATTCGTGAAGGGGCATTTAAAGGGCTGGGTGTGGGGTTGAAATATCGGCCTTCTGCGCATGCGCGGTGGCCGAAGGGTATGAAAATAGCCTTTTTGGAACTAGGGGAGCCCCTAGTGGACCGATGGGGTCGAGTGAGGTATCAAAGTGAAGCATATGTGAAGGGGCATCTGATGGGCTGGGCGCGGGGTGGAACTATCGGCATTCTGCGCATGCGCGGAGGCCCAAGGGTATGGAAATAGACGTTTTGGAGCTAGGGAAGCCCCTAATGGACCAATGGGGTCGAGTGAGGTATCGATTTGAAGCATTCGTGAAGGGGCATCTGATGGGCTGGGTGTGGGGTTGAAATATCGGCATTCTGCGCATGCGCGGTGGCCCAAGGGTATGGAAATAGCGGTTTTGGAGCTAGGGGAGTCCCTAATGGGCCAATGGAGTCGTATGAGGTATCAAAGTGAAGCATTCGTGAAGGGGCATCTGATGGACTGGGCGTGGGGTTGAAATATCGGCATTCTGCGCATGCGCGGTGACCCAAGGGTATGAAAATAGACGTTTTGGAGCTAGGGGAGCCCCTAATGGTCCAATGGGGTCGAGTGAGGTATCAAAGTGAAGCATTCGTGAAGGGGCATCTGATGGACTGGGTGTGGGGTTGACATATCGGCCTTCTGCGCATGCGCGGTGGCCCAAGGGCATGAAAATAGCCTTTTTGGAGCTAGGGGAGCCCCTAATGGTCCAATGGGATCGAGTGAGGTATCAAAGTGAAGCATTCATGAAGGGGCATCTGATGGACTGGGTGTGGGGTTGAATTAGGGTCATTCTGCGCATGCGCGGTGGCCCAAGGGTATGAAAATAGACGTTTTGGCATCTAGGGGAGCCCCTAATGGTCGAATGGGGTCGAGTGAGGTATCAACGTGAAGCCTAGGTGAAGGGGTATTTGATGGCTGGGTGGGTGCATGTAAAATTTTTCCTGAAAAAAAAAAATACGGAACACGGACTTTATCGAAAAACCTGGGAAAATGCCTATATGGGGTATGAGGGGTATATAGGTCGCCGGGCTTAACGGGGCTTGTCTATCAACAGAGTTATCTTCCCCTAGTTCCAGGGTGGGTGTATGTAAAAATTTCCTGAAAAAATACGGAATACGGACTTTATCCTAAATTACGGAAAATGCCTATATGGGGTATGGGAGGTATAGGACCATCCTGGGAAACGTACTTCTATACATTTGCGGTAGGGTTGTGAGGTCTCGTTTTACTCGTCTCGTCATTTAGAACATGATAGGAAGTGTCCCCGTGCGAATCGGTGAAATTTTTGAAAAAGTACGATATAGCCTCATATAGTCCCATACTGAGGGTATAGGATCAATGTTTGTCCCCCTGGGAAACGTACTTCTATACATTTGCGGTAGGGTTGTGGGGTCTCGTTTTACTCGTCTCGTCATTTAGAACATGATAGGAAGTGTCCCCGTGCGAATCGGTGAAATTTTTGAAAAAAGTACGATATAGCCTTATATAGTCCCATACTGAGGGTATAGGATCGATGTTTGTCCCCCTGGGAAACGTACTTCTATACATTTGCGGTAGGGTTGTGGGGTCTCGTTTTACTCGTCTCGTCATTTAGAACATGATAGGAAGTGTCCCGGTGCGAATCGGTGAAATTTTTGAAAAAAGTCACCGAGCCCCATATAGACCCATACTGGGGTATAGGTTCAATGTTTGTCCTACTGGGAAACCCACTTCTATGCATTTGCGGTAGGGTTGTGGGGTCTCGTTTTACTCGTCTCGTCATTCAGAACATGATAGGAAGTGTCCCCGTGCGAATCGGTGAAATTTTTGAAAAAAGTCACCGAACCCGATATAGTCCCATACTGAGGGTATAGGATCAATGTTTGTCCCCCTGGGAAACGTACTTCTATACATTTGCGGTAGGGTTGTGGGGTCTCGTTTCACTCGTCTCGTCATGAACATGCTCTTCAGGAACAAAAGGTTCTCTGCATGAAGCATGTTGGCTGGTTGTATAAGATACAGTCTTTTTTACACTTCTATACATTTGCGGTAGGGTTGTGGGGTCTCGTTTTACTCGTCTCGTCATTTAGAACATGATAGGAAGTGTCCCCGTGCGAATCGGTGAAATTTTTGAAAAAAGTCACCGAGCCCCATATAGACCCATACTGGGGTATAGGTTCAATGTTTATCCTACTGGGAAACCCAATTCTATACATTTGCGGTAGGATTGTGGGGTATCGTTTTACTTGTCTCGTCATTTAGAACACGATAGGAAGTGTTGCGGAGCGAATCGGTGAAATTTTTGAAAAAAGTCACCGAGGCCTGGGTAGGCCCATAGGCCTATACTGCATGGCTATGGGTGTATAGGCCCATACGGGATGGACATGTTGGAGTCTAGGTGGGCCACTCATGGTCCAATGGGGTCGAGTGAGGTCTTATTTTGAAGCTCTCGTGGAGGAGCACTTGACTACACTAATGGTTCGTCCGTGTTCAATAGTCTGCGCATGCGCAGTCTGGCCGTAGTATAGAAAACAGGCATTTTGGGTGTGGGGTGTGTTTGGGTTAGAGATGAGCTAATCACGGTTCGAATGGGTCGTGTGAGGTGTCAAAGTGAAGCCTGTGTGGGGTAGAGTCAGAATGGTGTGTTTTTGAATGCATGTCGCGTTAATCTGCGCATGCGCAGTTGGTTGTAGTAAGTAAAGTGGCCATTTTGGGGCAGCGAAGGAAGTTATTTGGGGTCGAGATGGGCTAATCACGGTTCGAATGCGTCCTGAAAGGTGTCATCTTGTAGTTCTCGGGGTGTACACTCCGATTTGAGGGATGTTTGCGTCATCTGTGACGTCATCGGTGACGTCATCGGTACGAGTAGTAGCGAAAGTGGACATTTTCGGGCAGTACATGAAGGTATTTGGGGTCGAGATGGGCTATTCACGGTTCGAATGTGTCCTGGAAGGTGTCATCTTGTAGTTCTCGGGGTGTACATTCCGATTTGAGGGGTGTCCGCGTCATCTGTGACGTCATTGATGACGTCACCGGTACGAGTAGTAGCGAAAGTGGACATTTTGTGGGTGCGTGAGGGTGAGTTTGGTGTAGAGATGCACTATCCTTAGTCCGAATGCGTCGTGTGAGGTGTCATTTTGTAGCTCTCGGGGTGTACATTCCGAATTGAGGCATGTCCGAAGCATCTGTGACGTCATCGATGACGTCATCAGTAGGAGTATTAGCGAAAGTGAGCCTTTTTGGGGCAGTGCAGGAAGGTATTTGGTGTAGAGATGGACCATCCGCGTTGCGAATGCGTCGTGTGGGGTATCATGTTGTAGCTCTCGGAGTATAGACCCTGATTTCAGGGATATTGGTGACGTCATTAGTACAAGTTGTAGCGAAAGTGGGCCTTTTTTAGCAGTGAAGGATGTTATTTGGTGTAGAGATGGACCATCCGCTGTCCAAATGGACCGTGTGAGGTGTCATCTTGTAGCAACGCCCACCAACACCATTCTTAATGCTTCAACGCCCTGGTGAAATAGCTCAGAAGCTCTGATATTCCATGGAATTGTCACTAATTCTTCGAAATGCGGTGATGCCCGTCAACGCCCGTCGTTACACCTTAACACTCTAACACAACGCCATGATATAGACCAGAGAGAGAACAACAACAGCAACAACAACAAGGATGACACATGAGAGAACAACAACAACAAGAAGTTTTTTTCATATAGTTTATTTTCCCCAATGTTACATCATACCCACGCTGGGGGAGCCGCGTTGGGTATATTTACAATTCAAGAAGATTCTTATCCAATCAGAGGCCACCATTTGCATGTTTCATATTCGTTCCTGTCCGTTAGATGTATTCTTGTCCAATCAGAAGTCTCCATTTCAGAAAGTGCCATCTGAACCGTTTATTCTAATCATCGTCGGGCAGGCCAGGATACCGTTGAGGCAACATATCCTCAGATAGTTGTTTGCGCATTCTGAGTATCTATCAGTGCGTGGGTGAATACTTTCATCCGATGGAGGTGGTGGTCAGTTTAACCACGAAGAACGCAACATTGGTCAATATCTCCATTATCCACTTGGTGTTACAATTCAAGAACACTCTTGTCCAATTAGAGACCACCATTTGCATCTGTCATATTCGTTCCTGTCCGTTAGATGTATTCTTGTCCAATCAGAAGTCTCCATTCCAGAAAGTTCCATCTTCGGCCATGTTCGCTTTGAACCGTTTATTGTAATCATCATCGGGCAGCCCAGGAAACCGTTGAGGCAACATATCCTCAGATACATGTTTGTGCATTCTGAGTATCTATCAGTGCCTGGGTGAATACATTCACCCGATGGGAATATTCCGTAGTTTGGTCACGAAGAACGTAACATTGGTGACCCTCTCCACTGTCCACTTGGTGTTGGGGCGTTGTTGTTGGGCCCATTTCAAGGGATCCACGGTGTCCAGTTTCTACAGCATCGTCTGTAGCGACACTCGGTTAATGATGGTAAACGGTTGGTCAAATACCTGGATGTTACTGCTCGGGTAAAAGTATCGGACTTGGTCTGTCTCCTTATGCCGCAGCACATAACCAAACGCCAGATTTAATTTGAAGGACGTAGCTTGATCTTTGAAGATGGCTTCCACGTAGCTAGGTAGACGGGCGAGGTCGGTCAGTCGAAAATTGTAGATTGAATTGAATGACCGTGCGCAGATTATACAAGTATACCGAGCATCGTTGTGGGTGGAGGCCTCGTGGCGTCGTAACGTATCTAGACGAGTAAACAGCTTCTGGCAGGTTGTGCAAGTGAACATCTTGGTGGTTGACAGAGTGTCTGATGAAACGGCCAGGCCGCTTCCCTTTTATAGCACGCCAGCTGGTGATCTATTTTTAGCACACTCAGTTCAACTATCCCCAAGTCGAGGGCCGAGCCGTGACATCTTCGGTAACCTCCGTGTCTCTTCGGTCACCTCCGTACCGTCAACGATCAACATGTAGACATATAGAGTATGTACGGCATGTTATGGTATTCATCAGTGCATGAGTGACGCATTCAGCCGATGGGAGTGGTCAGCCAGCTTGGTAACGAAAAACGTAACATTGGTCACACTCTCCACTGTCCACTTGGTGTTGGGGCGTTGTTGTTGGGCCCATTCCAAGGGATCCACGGTGTCCAGTTTCTCCAGCATCGTCTCTAGTGACACTCGGTTAATGATGGTAAACGGTTGGTCAAATACCCGGATGTTACTGCTCGGGTAAAAATATCGGACTTGGACTGTCTCTTTATGCTGCAGCACATAACCAAACGCCAGATTCAGTTTGAAGGCCGTAGTTTGATCTTTGAAGATGGCTTCTACGTAGCTACGTAGACGGGCGAGGTCGGTCAGTCGGAAATTGTAGATATCTTGAATAGGGCGATGACGGTAGAAACATTGCCGGATCATGGGCCAATGGCGCCGATAGATGTCACTCACTGGATGGTCTTCGTGTAACAGATCGCTGGAAACATTTATGGCTTCGTCCACGAAGTGTACTTTGCCCTCCACGTCGTACAAAATCTGGCCCAAGGTCTTGTCGTCGGAATTTGACTGTTGAATTAGGGCGACATCATCATCGGCCCTCGTGCGATGGGTGGGAGTTCCCCTGTTTCGATATTGATGCCTAGGGGCTCTTCTATCTGCAAACGTGGCTGCGGAACAGGGTGTCGTGTGCGTTGGTGTCGCAGCAACTGACTGGTCAGTTTGAAAAGCCGACCACATTCTTCGCATGGACGCTTGGGTACTTCATGGCGTGCACGTGTGTGGCGCTGTAAATGATCCGGGCGCTGAAACGACGGTGTACATATCGTACAGTTATACCGGGCGGTTCCTTCGTGCTTGGTAGCCTCATGGCGGCGCAAGTCGTGCAGACGAGTGAATGATTTCGAGCACGTAGTACAAGTGAACATCTTGGTAGTTGACAGAGTGTCTGATGAAACGGCCAGACCGCTTCCCTTTTATAGCACGCTAGCTGATATCATGTTCGGGCACTTCCGTGTCTCTTCGGATGTAAAAGTCCCCGGATGTAAAAGTGCCCGAATGTTTACGAATGTTCCACCATTCCGGACTTCTATCGGGTCCATGTCCAGAAGCTCTCATACGCCGCCATTTTGGAGCCGCCATGTTGGATCCGTCATTTTGGAACCGCCATCTTGGATATGTCCCATAATGCACCGGGTCAAAATACTCGCTTCTGATTGGACGAGAGCTCTGTGACGGATTTTAAATACTCGCTTCTGTTTGGTGTACGTCGCTAAAGGTGACCGGAACTGACCTTTGACCCCGGCGCGCAAAAGTTTCCACCGCACCGCGCATGCGCAGAATGACGCTATGTCAACCCACTAGTCGAGTCAGATGCCCCTTCACATAAGCTTCACTTTGATACCTCACTCGATCCCATTGGACCATTATTGGCTTCGCTAGCTCCAAAACGGCTATTTCCATACCCTTGGGCCACCGCGCATGCGCAGAATGGTGACAACGGCCGAGCCACTAGTCCATTCAGATGCCCCTTCACCTAGGCTTTACTTTGATACCTCATACGACCCCATTGGACCATTTGTGGCTCCCCTAGCTCCCAACACGGCTATTTCCATACCCTTGGGCCACCGCGCATGCGCAGATTGACGCTAGTTCAAACCCACTAGTCCAGTCAGATGCCCCCTCACATAGGCTTCACTTTAATACCTCATTCGACCCCACGGGACCAGTAGTAACTCCCCTAGGTCCAAAACGGCTATTTCCATACCCTTGGGCCACCGCGCATGCGCAGAATGACGCTATGTCAACCCACTAGTCGAGTCAGATGCCCCTTCACATAAGCTTCACTTTGATACCTCACTCGATCCCATTGGACCATACCCTTGGGCCACCGCGCATGCGCAGAATGGTGACAACGGCCGAGCCACTAGTCCATTCAGATGCCCCTTCACCTAGGCTTTACTTTGATACCTCATACGACCCCATTGGACCATTTGTGGCTCCCCTAGCTCCCAACACGGCTATTTCCATACCCTTGGACCCCCGCGCATGCGCAGAATGACGCTAGTTCAAACCCACTAGTCCAGTCAGATGCCCCCTCACATAGGCTTCACTTTAATACCTCATTCGACCCCACTGGACCAGTAGTAACTCCCCTAGCTCCAAAACGGCTATTTCCATACCCTTGGGCCAACGCGCATGCGCAGAATGACGCTATGTCAACCCACTAGTCGAGTCAGATGCCCCTTCACATAAGCTTTACTTTGATACCTCACTCGATCCCATTGGACCATTATTGGCTTCGCTAGCTCCAAAACGGCTATTTCCATACCCTTGGGCCACCGCGCATGCGCAGAATGGTGACAGCGGCCGAGCCACTAGTCCAGTCAGATGCCCCTTCACCTAGGCTTTACTTTGATACCTAATACGACCCCATTGGACCATTTGTGGCTCCCCTAGCTCCCAACACGGCTATTTCCATACCCTTGGGCCACCGCGCATGCGCAGAATGACGCTAGTTCAAACCCACTGGTCCAGTCAGATGCCCCCTCACATAGGCTTCACTTTAAAACCTCATTCGACCCCACTGGACCAGTAGTAACTCCCCTAGCTCCAAAACGGCTATTTCCATACCCTTGGGCCACCGCGCATGCGCAGAATGACGCTAGTTCAACCCCACACCCAGCCCATCAGATGCCCCCTCACCTAGGCTTCACATTGATACCTCATATGACCCCACTGGACCAGTAGTAACTCCCCTAGTTCCAAAACGGCTATTTTCATACCCTTGGGCCACCGCGCATGCGCAGAATGACGCTAGTTCAACCCCACACCCAGTCCATCAGATGCCCCTTCACCTAGGCTTTACTTTGATACCTCACTCGATCCCATTGGACCATTTGTGGCTCCCCTAGCTCCAACACGGCTATTTCCATATCCTTAGGCCACACGAGTTGTCTCCCTTGCGTCAATGTGTGCAGATGGCGCTACTGTCGACGCCGTGATATGGAAGGGCATCCCCACACCATCCTGGAGCCGCCATTTTGTTTGTTGTTTTCTTGCGGAGATACACGGGACAATAAACGCTCGACCCTAGGGTGGTACAGATGCTAGACTGATCCTATTAACATGGTACAACACCTATAGATTATGTTTATTACTAGGACGTCAGCGAAATCCTAATGCTTCACTTTGATACCTCACTCGACACAATCGGACCCCCATACCCCATATAGGTATTTTTCCGGATTTTTCGATAAAGTCCGAGTTGCGTTTTTTTTCAGGAAAAATTTTACATGCACTAACCCAGCCATAAAATACCCCTTCACCTAGGCTTCACTTTGATACCTCACTCGACTCCATTGGACCATTAGGGACTCCCCTACATCCCAAAACGGCTATTTTCATACCCTTCGGCCACCGCGCATGCGCAGAAGGCCGATATGTCAACCCCACACCCAGCCCATTAGATGCCCCTTTACATAAGCTTCACTTTGATACCTCACTCGACCCCATCGGACCATTTTATCTAGGGACTACTTTTTTTCCGCGGAAGCTTTTTCCCGAGACCGAATCACCGCCAAAACCGCGGCCAAACCGCATCACCGCGGATGAATACATCCTGAATACATCCCCTGCAGCAATTGGAACTCTCCTGGATTGGAGGTAGCTTTTGGTCTTTCTGCCGGAACTATATTGCATTTGACCTCTGTGACCCTCCCGTGACCTCCCTAATATGCAAATTTCTGAGGTCAAGTGACCCACAAATGCTCTTTGTATACTACTGTGGCAGTAATTTAGTTTACTCAGTAATAAGGAGCTGCTGTTAGGTTACTAAAACAAGCAAACTATTGTTGATGGTATTGGAGACTACACTAATTCAGGACTTACATCCAGCAGGATTTTGGGGCTCAGTTATGGAGCTGCTGTTGGGTTACTAAAACAAGCAAATTATTGTTGAGGGTATTGGGGACTACACTAATTTGGATCTTAAATGTTCCTCTTTGTCTGGTGGATTTATGAGCTGGGGATGGTTCATGATGATGTTATGCCAGGGTCGCTGCATTAATACCTAGTAATCCCTTAGTCTGAGAGGGTGATTTGAATGGATAATATGTTTCGGATTTCATCAGTAGTCTGGGGCTTGTTGTCCACAAGAGAACATAACTGTGAACAAACGGTACTTATGTAACATATTTTCCTCTCTCCTCTGTCTTCTCCACAAGTATTGTAGTCATATCCCAGTTGATGGAGAGCCTTGTCATCATCATCCATGCTGTCAGTATCAACCAGTATCCAGATAGGGAAGGTGTCTCTCAGTTTGACTCTCATCAGTCATCTCAGTAGCTTTGGGTTCTATACCAATGACGCAGCAAAATTTGCTCTTTGCTCAGATGGTTTCTCATAATAATACAAGTACGACTATAGATATGCCAGTGGGACCTTGCTGTCAAGTTCACATTACATATTTTTAATGGATTGTTTCTATCTTTATTCATCCCATGGAAACTAATTCACATTGATTGTGTTCTTTTTGTAAATCTGAGTTAAACATGTTAAAGGCTGATTCATCAGGATTATGCTCTTATTCAGTAAAATCCTGTATTGGCAGCTTCAAATGAAGACTGTGGAGATGACTAACTTCATGTTCTCTCTGTATTTTAGAGATATGGTAATAGGCATAATTCATCTACCCGTTTTCATTAGATTTTGTACTCCTCAGTAATATTTGCTTTTCAGATAATCCAATTAATTAGGCTGTATACCCTAGCATGGGTGACCAGTTTTCAGAAATGGTTAGACCATTTATCAGGTTTATGTTCTTGTCTTTCATGTCACTCTCGATACTCTTCTACTGGTCCTGTCTTCATGTAATCTGAACCACATTTTGTATGACAAATTATTGCTTTGTTCTGAAATATACATGTAACATTTGCAGGCCTTCAATTATGTCCTTTATGTCCTATATTTTTTTAGTTGTCCTATATTTTCCTATATTTCTGAAAAATGTCCTATATTTTCTATATTTTTGCCCCGAGTCTCTTTCAAATTATTAAATTACTTCAGGGGTTATTCTAGCCCAAAATTTATAATATACTCAATTTTCGAAAAGAGATGAACTCAATTTTTTTGCGCGCCAGTCTATAAACTCGATATTTCAGACTTTTTCATAGGTTAAAGACATGAAACTCAATATTTTCAGACTTTTTCATAGTAAAAGATATGAAACTCAATATTTCAAACATTATATTCAAGTTTTTCATGGATACTGTAATTATGATGCACACTAAAAGAATAGATACTGAAGATGCTGAATTGTATGTACTTTACCAGTACCAGTGTGGTTTTACTAAGCAACTCATAAGAGTGTTGGACAGAGGAACTTACAACAAAAGGACATGCTAAGCCCCCCCCCCCCCCCCCTCGCCCTTCCCCCCAAAACACACACACTGTCCAAAAAATATTCAATAGCAATGATTCTGATGTCAGACCAATTGTGGAGGTTATGCCTCAGAATGAATAATAGCGAAATATCTCTCGGGCTCAAATTATTGTGGAGTATATATCAATATGCAGAAAGATTCTGGACTTTACAAACCTTGAAATGATGCAAGCATACGATTTCACAGAACATACTCAGTTTCATCTGGATGAATTGAGCGGATTCCATCGCTATTTTCCTTTTCAAGTACAAATATACTTGTTTGTTGAAATATATGTGAAGATAAAATAATTATTAGGGGTCTTTTATATATGTCTCAGTGGAGGGATTCATGAAACCATACACTTCAAAAGACTGATATGGTACTGGTATCGAAAGTAACTATGTAATTGTGCTCTTCATTTTCCAATGGTTAAATTTAGCGTACATTTCTGAAAAGAAATTCTGATTTTCATTCGTGCATACATGTGCTTCATGCATGTTCCCGAAGAACAAGTAAAACAAATGTTGATCAATTGATAAAAGTTTATTAATAATAATTAACGCAACCATGACAGATTCACACAATTAAATGTACAAAAAACAAAATACAATAACTTGAAGGGGCTAGCCGTGTTGGTTCACTTTTTTGAGGACCAACAACCACCACAGCTACCTGTATAATTGCTTTGAAATGGGCCATTTGGGAAAGGTGCTGTTGACATTTCCCCTGCACACATTTTTCACTGCAGACATTGCCCTCTTTCGGACATTTCCCCCTTCCTGTATTTTTGTACTATGAATTTGTATGAATATGTATCAAAGTGGAAATATTGACAAAAACAATTTATCTTATTTTATATTATTTTCTATAATTTGGCATGATTAAAGAATACATAGCAGAAGTTAGTATATCACAAGGACATAGTGATGAATATTTGGATACTTAATTGTTCATCTTAATTTAACATAAATATTTAGGTATATTGATAAAATACATTAAAACATATTATATATCTACATAAATAATAGCCATCACATACATAGGCAAATGTTATTTAGCTATACACATATACACAATGCATTCATCTCAATCGGATGCTGTGTCCCATGGCTTGCAGGGTTTGTGGCAGTGCTATTATCAGAAGTAATAAAATAATAGAAAAGTGATCATCAAGATTGCTTTTATTATTATAACTTTGTTAAAAATGTTTACTAAATCATACAAATCTTGTTAGCAGCATTTTAAGAATATATACGGACGCTGAAATCATGTTCGATTACTCAGCTTATTGAACATAATAAAAAATGATTTTAAACAAAAGATTGGCACCCACCATTGTTCGATAATTGTAAGCTAGTGACAAGAGGATCTGTTTGTCCATTATTACTAAGAACAAGTGATTGATTTGTAATTTTGTTTGCAGAATTTCGAATTTGAGCGAAAAAGATCGAGAAAGGGACACTGGAAATAACACCAAGATATTATCTTTCTAAGTTTCAGGAGTTTCTAGAACTGTAATTGATGTCGGTTGTCAGTTGTCGGTTGCACGTGTCATCATTGGGTACTGGAAGCGAAGACAAATCTCTGACACTTTGGCATGAGCTATATGAAACATACTTAAGATTTTATAATTAGGAGCGAATGCTAATTCTGTTCTGTTTACTGGGCTAGTTTGAGATATCTCTTTTAAGATACCATGCTCGAAAATATTAAAATGATGCAAAACTTAATACTGAAGGGATCCGGTCCATGCAGTAATGTTGAAACTTTGAAAGTGTCAGAATCCCTTGGATCAAAACACACAGTAGTCTACAGTTGTCGAGTTGTGAGGTTGTGTCACAAGAGTGACGTCCCTTCGTACGAAACGGTGAGACAGTTTACTTGCAACGGCATGGACTAAAGTAAACTGATTTAAAAATTTGAATAAATACGTTTTAATTTGAATCATTTGAACTCCTTGATATAGAAGATGAAGGTATGGATATTCTCTATTGTCAATTTATAGAATATGCCCCACCGTAGTATCCGCCGATGACTCTTGTGATGCAACGTCACAACTTGGGAATACCATATTAATTTGAAGCGTAACTTGGATTTTTGAATCGGACCGAAAAAGGTATCTTGCACAGCTAGGTCCCATGTGGGACCTGTGTACCAAATTTCAGAGAGATCCATGAAGCAGTTCCTGAGAATTCACGATAAGAATTTTTCAAGTGAAAATTCAAGCTGGCCACCTGGCGGCCATATTGGATTTTTGAATGGGACCAAAAATGGTATTTTGCACAACTGGACCCCAAGGGGAACCTGTGTACAAAATTTGAGAAAGATCCATGCAGTACTTCCCGAGAAATCACGATAACAAAGTTTCATTGGGAATCCAAGATGGCTGCCTGGTGGCCATATTGGATTTTCGAATCGGACCAGAAAAGGTGTCTTGCACAACTAGACCACAAGGGGAACCTGTGTGCCAAATTTGAGAAAGATCCATGCAGTAGTTCCTGAGAAATCGCGATAACAAGAATTGTTTATGGACGGACTGACGACGGAGGACGGACGGACGGACGGTACGACGGATGGACGAAAATTGATTTTGGGCTAAAAAAGGAAGAAAAAAAACTACATGAAATGGTTATCCAGTAGACCCTACCTCCCCCCCCCCTACAGCCATTAAAAATATGAATGACAGTATACTCCCCCATCCATCAAGCCGCTGCATTTAGTAATGTCAGAAGTTTATAAAATATCTGTATTTTAATCTGTACTTCTGGTAATATAGATACACAGATACACTCCACCTTTGTGTCTGAAGTGGTAATCATGAAGCCTGTCATGTCATTCCTCATTATGATATGGTGTACAACCTAGGAATAATGACCACAAAAGTGAGACCATCCTAACATCCTATCAGATATAAGGCAGGCCAGTCATTTCAATACTGAGGCCTGTCATTTTAATCCTGAGGCCTGTCATTTCATTCCTCATTATGATATGGTGTACAACCTAGGAATAATGACCACAAAAGTGAGACCATCCTAACATTCAATCTGATATAATGCAGGCCAGTCATTTCAATACTGAGGCCTGTCATTTTAATCCTGAGGCCTGTCATTTCATTCCTCATTATGATATGGTGTACAACCTAGGAATAATGACCACAAAAGTGAGACCATCCTAACATCCAATCTGATATAATGCAGGCCAGTCATTTCAATACTGAGGCCTGTCATTTTAATCCTGAGGCCTGTCATTTCATTCCTCATTATGATATTGTGTACAACCTAGGAATAATGATCACAAAAGTGAGACCATCCTATCAGATATAAGGCAGGCCTCTCATTTCAATCCAGAGGCCTGCCCTTTCATTCCTCATTATGATATGGTGTACAAGCTAGGAATAATGACCACAATGATGAGACCCTGACATAACACCCTGCCAGATATAAAGCAGGCCTGTCATTTCAATACTGAGGCCTGTCACTTCAATTATGATATGGTGTACAACCTAAGAATAATGAGCACAAAGAGGAGACCCTGTCCTAACATCTTGCCAGAATAAGGCAGACCTGTAATACTGATGCCTGTCATTTCAATCCCGAGGCCTTTGGATTCTTTTGGGTGCGATACATGTGGTTGCATTAAGTTTTTCTTGAGTATATGTGTATATCGACCTGCACATACATCACGTTGAATTGTTCCGTTTGAATTGATTTTACTGACTGAGTCATCATACATCTCAAATACTACGCATAATGTGTACCACCTACTTGGATGTCCTCTGGTGGTTTTTGGCTTTGGCAGCCACTTTGCTTGTTTTTCTTATTGGGTTATCTCCCTTTCCTAGGTTAAGAGATAGGGATTTCCTTTAAAAGCCTTCTAGCTGAGAATTTTGCACACCATGCAACATCCATCCAGTTTGAAAATTTTTGATAGACATTGTGATTATCTGTGAACAATTAGAATATAAGGAAAAGTTAAATACTATTTATATGAATTTTTCATGAATATGCTTCAAAACTAGGGCTATTCTCTATGATTTCTGGGTTATCAAATTGAGCATGGGTCAGTCCAATTAACGTTGTCTACAGCCGAAAAATGCACACCAACCTGTATTTTTTCTTTGTTTTTTTTCTCATATTGCACAATTATGAATGCAACAACATTCAAAATGTTAATTACTTTCATTTACCACCTGCGGACATCGTTAAAAGATGTGGTATAGATATTTTATAAATCTTGAATTACGTAATGCCAGGGGTGTTTAGTACAGCAAAACAATATAACTCAAACTCGTCCAGCATGAAATCGTACATTCAGACGCTGTGACATTGCCCCGACTCTAGCATACTGTGATCAGCGGTCCTGGAATTATTGCCCCGCCGTTCCGCCACCCATGTATTATAGTTCTCCTTCCCGCCACTCAGAGAAAATTCATAGCAAGGATCTTGATACATTTATGCTGTGTACCAAGTTTCATAAATGGTATCAGAGATATGCATCATTAAAGATTTTGCATGGATTAAAGATGGCCGCCAAGGATTTCACCAAATAAGGGAAACTGGTTTGGTCAGTAGTAGGTAAAGGTGATTTAAAGTTCCGTTGACCTCAAAAATTTGCATAATTTGTGGCGGTCACGTGGCGGAGAGAGAGGTCAAGTGAACTATAGTTCCGGCAGGATGACCAAAAGCTACCCCCAATCCAGGAGAGTTCCAATTACTGCAGGGGATGTATTCAGGATGTAATCATCCGCGGTGATGCGGTCTGGCCGCGGTTTTGGCGGTGATTCGGTCTCGGGAAAAAGCTTCCGCGGAGAAAAAGTAGTCCCTAGATAAAATGGTCCGATTGGGTCGAGTGAGGTATCAAAGTGAAGCTTATGTGAAGGGGCATCTAATGGGCTGGGTGTGGGGTTGAACTATCGGCATTCTGCGCATGCGCGGTGGCCGAAGGGTATGAAAATAGACGTTTTGGAGCCAGGGGAGCCCCTAATGGTCCAATGGGGTCGAGAGTGGTATCAAAGTGAAGCTTATGTGAAGGGGCATCTGATGGGCTGGGTGTGGGGTTGAACTATCAGCATTCTGCGCATGCGCGGTGGCCCAAGGGTATGGAAATAGACGTGTTGGGAGCTAGGGGAGTTACTCATGGTCCGATGGGGTCGAGTGAGGTATCAAAGTGAAGCTTATGTGAAGGGGCATTTGACTGGACTAGCGGCTCGGGCGTTGTCACCATTCTGCGCATGCGCACAGGGCATCTGATGGGCTGGGTGTGGGGTTGAACTATCAGCATTCTGCGCATGCGCGGTGGCCCAAGGGTATGGAAATAGACGTGTTGGGAGCTAGGGGAGTTACTCATGGTCCAATGGGGTCGAGTGAGGTATCAAAGTGAAGCCTAGGTGAAGGGGCATCTGATGGGTTGGGTGTGCGGTAGGAATATCATTCTGCGCATGCGCAGATGCAATGCGGAGCTCTCGTCCAATCAGAAGCGAGTATTTCAAATCCGTCACACAGCACTCGTCCAATCAGAAGCGAGTATTTTGACCCGGTGCATTATGGGGCATATCCAAGATGGCGGCACGTATGTTCAAGATGGCGGCACATCCGGTGTCGAAAACTGGCCATTTTATCGGGATGTGGTCGCCTAGTGTTGAAAACTGGACCCTGTATGGGTCCCGCTAGACGTGTTGGGAGCTAGGGGAGTTACTCATGGTCCGATGGGGTCGAGTGAGGTATCAAAGTGAGGCTTATGTGAAGGGGCATCTGACTGGACTAGCGGCTCGGGCGTTGTCACCATTCTGCGCATGCGCATAGACGTTTTGGGATGTAGGGGAGTCCCTAATGATCCAATGGGGTCGAGTGAGGTATCAAAGTGAAGCCTAGGTGAAGGGGCATCTGATAGGTTGGGTGTGCGGTAGGAATATCATTCTGCGCGTGCGCAGATGCAATGAGGAGCTCTCGTCCAATCAGAAGCGAGTATTTCAAATCCGCCACGGAGCTCTCGTCCAATCAGAAGCGAGTATTTTGACCCGGTACATTATGGGACATATCCAAGATGGCGGCACGTATGTTCAAGATGGCGGCACATCCGGTGTCGAAAACTGGCCATTTTTGTCGGGATGGGGTCACCTAGTGTCGAAAACTGGACCCTGTATGGGTCCCGCTAGACGTGTTGGAGCTAGGGGAGCCACGAATGGTCCAATGGGGTCGAGTGAGGTATCCATGTGAAGCCTAGGTGAGGGAGTTACACTAGGGTATCGTTTCCATTCTGCTGCGCAGGTCACGTGGGGGTTGACACGTCCGTATGTTCAACCTCCGGGTTTTGTTTTTCCCGGCGCGGCCCGCCCCGGCTCCCTGCGTGCGCGAGTTCTCCGGAAGTGCGCGTCATCACCGGCAGTGCGCGCGCGGACGCATGTCAGGTAAAATGATCACATCCAGGTCAAACGGTCCAATGTCCAATGAGACAATGTTGCGGCATCGCTATAGTCAGAGCTTGAGCACAAAAAAGGGGATTCTAGATGAACCTGGGAAAGATGGGCAGTTCCATTTGGACCAATCAGCGGTCGAGAAAAAAGAGCCAATCAGTGGTCGAGAAAAAGAACCAATCAGCGGTCGAACAATCAGCCAATCGAATTGGGGTACTCACGGTGTGCTTTCGCTGACGTCCGCTCCTACATCTGGGTTCTTGTACACCCGGGTAATGTTTTCTGGACATGGATGGGTTAGCTTTGGCTCCATTCTAGGCCACTGATTGGCTAATACGGTGTTCAAAATCAGTTTCATGCATTATGTTCATAGAACTTATAGTAATAATCTATACGTGTTGGACGAGTCTTCACTCACCGTATACACGCACTTTAATGAAATGCCCGCTCCAAACCTAGACCAAAAACACGTACTTGGTCTGTGGGCTGATTTCATTGGCTCTCTATTTTACTATAGTGCTCTTGCATTCTAACCTTGATGGGTTACCTAGAACTTATAGTCATAAACATAATCTATACGTGTTGGACGAGTCTTCACTCACTGTATACACGCACCTCAATGAAATGCCCGCTCCAAACCTAGACCAAAAACACGTACTTGGTCTGTAGGCTGATTTCATTGGCTCTGTATTTTTACTATAGTGCTCTTGCATTCTAACCTTGATGGGTTACATTTTGGCCCCATCCTACACCACTGATTTCAGTTTGACTGAATCTCCACATTGGGCATTGATGCATTATGAATAAAACACACAAGACAGTGTTTTTTGGTGAGATCTCATTTTTTTTATTCAGTGAACAACAACAACGTGAGAACAACCACGTGAAAACTGAAGCCCAGAACAAGGGGCTTGTACATTGAAAGAACTGAAGCCCAGAACAAGGGGCTTGCACATTGAAGCCCAGAACAAGGGGCTTGTAAACTTAAGCCCAGAACAGCGGGCGTGTGTACATTGAAAGAACTTAAGCCCAGAACGGGGATTGTACATTGAAATGATAGGCGGCCCAGTCA
>JAVTVY010029149.1:0-12214 GCA_036873755.1 Hanleya hanleyi
AATAAGGGGCGCTCTTGGGATGGAAATGGGAAATTGAAAACATTCCCCCCTCCCCCTTTGAAAATCCTAGTGACGGGCCTGGGTCATTCTTTTAGAATGTAAACAAATGTGACCCAAATTGACTGAGAGAGATTCGTATCGATTTCTCCAAAAACAACGTTCTTGAAGCATAGCGAGCAAAATACAATGTACCAAGAAGAGGACAAGGAGTAGTAGCAACAGTTATGTAAATTTCATAGGTGAATTCCTCAGGACATATACATTCCTAAAATATATACATTATTATTGTTATCCTGGATATTTATTGCTACAGAAGACATATTATCAAGGGGCGTACACAACTGTCTCGGGGGTTACGTATCCATAAGCTATTACATGCGTTTGTAGACTATGCATATGTCATAGGAACAGGATATTTGTGAGACAGCGTATTCTATCAACAAGTTTGATTTATCGATATTCTGGACTTCAACATCGTTTAGGTTTAATGGCTTGATGGAAACCAGGAGTTGCAGTCACATGAAGTACATGATTGTTTTATGTATTATCATAGAATACTATATACATGTAGTATCGGTACATTAGTTCAAGCATGTGGAAAGGCAACTATGAGCAAGCCACACAGTTAATGGGTTATTGTATGCAATCCTTCTGTTTTATATGTTTCATCCCTTTGAGAGTTATGGTTTCGGATAGAAGGTTGAAAGATCACTGGTTGTAGCCGCATTGATGTACATATAATGAAACGATATATGCAATGTCCCAGACGAAGCCATTTCGCTGTTATTGTGTTTTGCATATAACGTCTATTCCGAATCTCTCTCTCAGTCAATTTGGCTCTTTCACGTCGTTCACTAAAGAATTTCCGCGTCCATAATAAAGTTTGCCATAACAATGTATAAATTCAGCATGACTCCTGACAACCATTGACGTAAAGGTAAAAAGGAGACCCGTTGATCTTGACAAGGCTCCTTTTGAGAGCATCGGTTGATGTTCATAGGAGTATCCTTGAATAAATACATAACATATCCACTTCTTCGGGTTGCACTGGACACGTATAATACTGGTATGAAGAGGTAACGGCATCATTCAGAAAAAAACCTCTTATGGAAATATGCATCTATATAGTATCGTCAATACTGCCAAGGAACCAGTCGAGAAGATATTAGAATAGATGAATATTGTATCGCAATTCTGTAAGTGTGTCCTCAATAGTGATGTCTGTTCTTGCCAAATGTATGAACGTATTGTTTATCAGATACCGATAATCGATAACCTATATTTTGCAATTTCCCGTGGGCTTCATTCACTCGTAATTGTCGCCATATTTGGAGTGCGACTTTCGTGACCTTGTTACTCTGGATGACTCGATCATGTCATAGTTATACACAAATGCCATTCATTAACCTCTGATAAATTAACCGGTGTGTTCAGCTTCGGTAAAGGCGCAATACTAATGGATAGATCTGAGGGGAGTTTTAGCAATGCTAGAACATTAATTCGCCAAGAAACACTTAACTAACCTTTGCGACGGCAATATAATATACTCCGTACCGTAAATGATTGGAGTTATAGGTTTCGGACCACAAAACCCCTCTAGAGTTAAGAGTTCAATTCCTAAAGTACACCGTCCATAAGTTGGACATCGCTGAAATAAACCAGTTTATTTGTATGACTGTCCGAGAAATTACCGCGGTAATATAATTCTTGGAAGGAATTGTTGACCAGTTCGACAAAAAATACTCCACAGTTTGTGTTGCACGGGCAACATCGCCGAGGGCCCATCGCCGTTGACGACATTCTGTCGTCCTCATTCTTTGGTGAATTCAGGATAAATGTTGACGAGGTCATTTAGTCATTTATTGGCGATGGGGTCAATAAATGGCGACGAGCAATGAGTATAGATTTCAGGTCATCGCCAATAAATGGTGAGCGTCATCACCATAAAATGTCGGTGATGGAATTTGGCGATGGATCTATAACTGATCACCATTTATTGGTGATGCTGTCATAAATTTTTTGGGGTGGGGTATCATCGTAATCCTGAATGTACGCATAAGATTAAAAAAAAAGAGATGCCAGGATTATTGTTCAAGCCAAAGATTGTTCAACTCCCACAGCTGATCTTGTTAACGTACTGAAACGGGTACTGATATTTGAATACTTTTATATTTGCTGCTGCTGTACACACGTGCTGCTCAACGTGACATCTTATATATACCCAAACATAGCACGCTATATTCTAAGAGAAGTTTGATCTACTCTGCAGGTGTTTTATGGAATAGTCTTAGTACGTCTATTACATTTGTTGTTAATGTTCAGTCGTTCAAAAGAGCACATATTAAGCCCTACTTTGAACATTGAATCGAACAGAAATACGGCGATGGTTAACGTGATGTGAATTTCAATCTAGTCTTATGGCCGATTTTATTTTATTCATTTATCCACCTTTGCGACTGTCGTACACTGTATAGTTTAAATATTTTACGTAATATTATAATCCGTTTTACTAATATTGTATATATGTTTTAAACGTAGAGCAAGTTCTCGAACTAATTGCGTAAGTCTGGATAAATAAATATTTCTATCTATCCATCCATCTATCTATCTATCTGTCTATCTGTCTCCGTTTTTATTATGATACCAGTAGAAAAATTCCATTTCACGCGACACAATAAACAACAATGTATCATATCATAATTGATATTCCAAATCGCTGATTAGCCAAACAAGTAATTTGTAATCCATCTGATCACTGTATGCGTCCGGCATTGTTTTACGTTACTCTGTCTCTCTCTCTACGGCAATGGGGTACGTGCAGTTGAGCTCAATTCCGCTATTGAACAAATAGCCGCTCATCATACACTTTGTGTTGAATTCGTATTGCAGTAAACTAGATATAGTTTAAGCACTGAGAAAAGAAAAGCGGAATCACAGTTTATGGCATATGATAGTATTGCTGCGTGTGCTATATGTAAATGAAACACATCAACTACCATATATTGGTTCGTATTTTATATAGCGCAATTACATTGCAATTTAGTGTCTTGAAGCGTTAGATACGGCGAATTTGGTTTTGTTTTTCCAGCAAGGATGTCGGAAAGACGTCAATGGGAAAATTATTCCTTTGAAAAGTGCCTCCGCCAAGTGCGGTATACTGTTACAGGGGAGCGGTAATGGCCGTGTTTTATATTCATTGCCGGCTTTTGTCAAGCGATTTTATATCGAAATAGGTACTCTCTACAAAAACTTGAGGAAAATGTACCTGTTCACTCAAACTTGAGTTACTTTTCACTCATCTTGAGTTACTTTTCACTCAATTTAAGTTAAATGCACTCAACTTGAGTGACATTCACTCAAGCGTAAGAGTGAAAATTGATCCCACTCAAGTTGGGTGAATGAACTTGAGTGGTTTAGTCAAAAGTAAATAAAGTTGAGTGAAAATCTCACTCAAGTATTTGTTTCTTACTTGAGTGAAATTTAACTCAACTTTTTTCAGAGAGTTTATAACCTGGTCTTTACCATGTTTGTGAATTCTCATTCACCAGGGCCAGCTGGGCATGAGGGTGTGAAATATCAATTCAATTTTGAGGGATATTAGTCTAGATTAATTGAGATTGTTCTTGAATCCAACATGGCCATTTCCATACTGGTGATTGGTATACAGAATTATACCATACATTTAAAGGTAAACTCTAGTCTAAGATGAAACGCATATACATGGATGTCTGTATTAAACGGTTGTGTAAATGATTTGGCATTATTGCATGAACGATCATGGCACAAAATAGTATTTGGTTTGCTCATGTACCTAAGTTTAATTTCCAGGTACGCTTCAAAAGGTTAACGATGCTGTTCAGATTTGGAATTGCTATATCTAACTGTTCAGTTGAGTCTGCTGTGCATGTGCAGTTGAAATAAGGAAATTGCTGTATCCTCCGGGTATCATTTACAATATTGTGACACTGATCATATCCATATTCTTTTCACGGTACCGAAAGATGGTTCAATGGTTCAATCGATCTAACATTAGACAGTTTCTAACCACAGTTTCAATGGCATATTCCTCTGGGCCCATATTATCCTGGGTCCAATAGGCGTTGGTCTCCCAAAATACTATCGTAAACACCACACGGAATATCTGCAATATCCATGGATGCAGCAATCATTACATGCCCGCAACGGTTTCTCAAATATATCAATAATATACAAGGACACCGAATGGATGATGTATAACGAGATATTGCTCCTTGTATGTTGCAATTGGTAAATTACGAGATGCGATGTACATATGGGGTTAGGCAAGGTGGAGTTCTCTCCCCTTTTTTATTTGCCATCTACTTACATGACTTAGATAGGAGATTGTCCAAAACAAATGTCGGATGTAACATAGCCGGTGTGTTCATAAACCATTTGCTATATGCGGACGATCTGTGCTTATTGTGTCCGTCTGCCAGGTCTATGCAGATATTGTTGAATGAATGCGATGACTATTCTATCTCGCATGATCTTGTTTTTAACACGAAAAAAACGGTATGTATGTTATGTAAACCAAAAGGTTACGGAGTATTTTCCCCTCCCACTGTCAAATTAGGTGACACTGTTCTGGAATATGTAGATTGTTACACGTACCTGGGACATATTTTATCTTCGGATAGGTCTGACAATATGGACATTGATCACCAGAGGAGAACGCTCTGTATACGTGCAAATACCTTGTTGAGGAAATTTAACGCATGTTCTAATATTGTAAAAAAGTTTCTTTTTATTACCTATTGTAACAGTATTTACTGCTGTCATCTGTGGTGTATGTACACTAAACAATGTTACAACAAGATACGAGTCATGTACAACAATGCATTCCGATGGCTTTTAAATTATAGACGTGATTGTAGTGCCAGTTATATGTTTTGTATAAATGGAACACCATCCTTTGGTGAACTGGTTAGAAAGAGTGTCTTTCGCTTCAAATGTAGAATTGAAAATAGTAGTAATATCTTGCTGAAGACCATCTTGCACTCGGATGTAATGTTTAAATCGCTCTTTCAAGCCACTTGGCGAAATCAACTGTTTATTGTTCCCTAAGCAGACTTAGAGTACCTATCTGAGTCTTATTGTATCATCAACTCAACTGTATATGGACAAGTTATGTCTGAAATAAAACTATTATTATTATTATTATTATATGGATATAACGTTCGCCAATGTCATTGAGACAACTAATGGACATAATGCCGGGAGGGTAAGTGATTTGATCTGGACCATCGAACGTTCCCTTTACAGTCATTATCTTCCTGGATCAGGAAGTTGAATGCAATACCCACCAGGATTACATAAATAACAATGAACCACGACACGCACTCTATACCACGATGTCATGCACCATTTCTGAGACCTGATCAATACCATACCCGGGGCCCAGCTCCATCGGTGTATTAGAAAAATAAATGATCACACACATTTAACGAGAGCAATCCTTTAACTATTAAGTTACAAACTGTTTTACTGTTCCGCCAAATATAACATTGGAAGAGTTTCGTACTGATTCCCAGAAAATTGTTTTATTAAAGTGTAAGGAGCAAAAGAGAGTGCGCTAACGTTTCTCAAGATCCCAGCAACGAATGCAGGCATTGCTAGATGCTTTCTTATCTCCACGATATACACACAATTCCCTCCAGCAGGCAGCGCCATAACCAGTGAGGAAGCGATTATCCTCCTTGGACCGTGTACTCTCATCTCGGATACAATAAGCCTGCATATTGTATGAAAACTGGATATGTCTGGCAACGAATTTGATTCTTCGATATCCCGAACTTCAATCACCATTTACATTATTGACATATTGTTTTATATGCTATATCCCGTTCGTACCAGCGGTTCAATATGGACGGTTCGTATGATTACTGGATGTATTCTTACTGAATCTACAATAAATATGACCTGTTTCTGTGTTACAATGTCTGAGAAGAAGACATTTTGCTGTTATTTTATTCTGCTGTAACTTTACGTTTAAATCAAACTAAGACATAAGCTAACTCAAAACAATTAACAGCTACCCGTATCTCCGACAGTTCGGGAGTTTTGCTAATATAAGGAATTTAAGCATCATAGCTAAAATCGCCTCAAGCAGTATCTGCACTCGTAATGGACCCTCTCCCACGTCCTTTATCTTCTGGAGTGATCATCGCCCTGTTTCACATATTTTTTTGACAACTTTTATACTATTATGGAATTCATTTTTAACACGCTTGCATGAGATTCGTGCTGCCCCAAGTATCCTATCCTGATAGGGAGAAGATGTGAATTTATAAAAATAAATTTCTAAAGGTGTCGAGGAAAAATAAATAATATAATAACAAAAATCTATTGAAAATGCTAAAAAATTCAATCGAAATAAAAATCTCATGGACAGACGCCTTGCTTGGATATACGTAAAGTTTTTAAAGTCTTACTGACATAATTGGCGACTGTTGATCGTTTCTCTCAAGGACTTGTTACTCGTGTTCATGAACATTTTTTATCTTCTCATATGGCTATTGTATTGCGTCAACTGTTATGTTGGAAAACGACTACATACCGGGTGTCGGACATGACGATTTTAATATTCTGGGTACTACTCTATCAGCATTCACTACCAACGGTAAATCACCAGGGCATAAAGACGATCTTAGAATTCCTCTGACAATGACAAACAGCCATAGGCCTAAAGAAAACCCCCAAACATTTTTACAAACCTTTGAATAGAAGGTGAAATTGTTACACAATTCGCCTTCAGTCACACATATTCTCGTGAAATATATGTCCGTTGTGTTTATCAGAAATGAATGAGCGATAGTTCGTGTCTTACCAATTTTCCCATGTATGGTCGATTCCAAGTCAATACATATCAATACAGAAGAATCGCTTGCTTCCGCGTATCCAGTCCCAATGGCCGCGATTTTTTAGAGTACCACTTCGTGCCATTTTCGTCGCATTTTTTTCCGTGGCGGATACCATCATATACAAATACATTAACTTCTGAAAATAATCCAATTTGTTCATCTTCGGTAAAAGCGCAATACTAATGGATCGATCTGGTTTACCAAAGTTTAGAGCCTGCATTTCGATAAGATTTTTTTTTATCTGGCAGCAGTATACTCCTCGCTATGAATTATTGACGTTATGGGTTCCGGACGAGAAAAGCCCCTTTACATTTACGAGTTCAATTGTTAATGTTCACCGTTAATGAGGTGGATTTCGTTGAAATAAATCAATTTGACTGGCTGCCTGAGAAGTTATCGAGATAATTTAATGTTGGCTTGGAATTGTTGACCAGCTCGAGAGAGTATACTTATGTAGTATGCTTTGTTTAGCTACGGGATAATAATATTATATTCTTCCGTACGAAAATTTTGTAGTCTTCAATTAGAATAATCAGTTCTGACGCCAGAGAAACCTCACCGTATCAGCGTGGAATATATTTGACGAATGGTCACTTCATCAGATGTTCTTGCCTACTGTACAATTAGACAAAAGTCAATATCTACGTTTCAGCGTTTGCTGCTGAAAGAATACGGGGAAAATATATATTTTGGTTTTGGTTGGTGACAGCAAATAATTAATTATGGACCGACTCAGGTATATGAAGCAGGTGTATTCTTAAAGTCAATTAGTTTCATATGTTGCATATACAACCCCTATCTTAAATAAGTTTATTTTCCTGAGCATCATTGCGTTCTATTTTAGGTAATTTAAACTGATATATTTATATCCATGCTAATACCACAGATGATGATCACCCTTAAAAGGCCACCATGCATCCATCACCAAACAATGGTCATGATGGAATATGGCGATGGTTCAAAACTCCTCACTTATTATTGTTGATGCTGTTATCACCCTCCCTTTTTTTGGTGGGGGGGGGGGGTGTCATGTCACACTCATGGTTGTTTCACTCGTATGGTGACAGTCAGTTTGGATGGTAGTGGTAGCCGGAGTACCCAGAGAGAACCATCGCCCGCCGGCAAGTAACTGACAAACTTTCCCACATGCACCAGATGGGTTCGAAGCCGTGCCGGTTCAGGCTAGCAATCACCAGCGAAACGCTTTGGGATAGATGTTACCTTATGTATTGTACAGAACTACTAACATACTTACGTCCCGTTTTTAGTTTGAATTAAGAACTTGACAAAGACAAAGGTCCCCATCTAACACAGATGGGTAATTTCGGGAGTATAAATGAAACTGGGTGAGCAGCGACGGAAAATTGGACCCTAGTCTGGTCTATGTCCACGAATAATAGTTTTTTTTGGCACGCTTACATTTTAATGTTTCCTATCACTACAGGAAAACACTAGGACTTACTCGGATTGAATTTAAAGATTTATTCAGACTCAAATATTCGTCATTTTCCGAAGTGGAGATTAGTGGTGTATATTGTGACTTTTCAGGAATATGAGAAGATTTAATAATTGATAATAATTACATTTTCAAAGTAAAAATTCAGAATAGCATATTATGGACGATGTTGACTGTCTAGTGGGTGTCAGGCAAGGAGGCTATATTATTATAAATCATCTTTATCTTATCTGTCAATATAATGGTCGGTGGCGTGTGACTGGACATGAACAGGGAGGTATGGATATAGAGCCAGTATTCCTCTTACAAAGAAATATAGTCACAATATCCGGGGATCTATGAGAGGCCGCCGATAGTTCAACAAATCGATCATGTCTCTGATGGTGGCTCATAACTCAGCTCATTTCATCCGGTTTTATGGACAGAAAATGAGGATAATAAGTAAAGCTTAACCGGGAAGAATCGGCGAATGTAGTAGTAAACGTGTTAGTCTAATGAGAATGAACAACTCGAGAATCGAGGCATCATTATTTTACTGTTCAGAGCTGCCGTAGATACGAAACCTACTTCCTTCCAAAATATTGACTATCGGTACAGTCTGATACGTCCATGATATTATACGCTTCGGGATACGGACAAAACACCCAGGCGACAAAACACCCAAGGACAAAACACCCTAGGACAAACCACCCTAGGACAAAACACTAAAAACAGCAAAAATGAACAAAACACCGAAGTCAAAATATAAATGCTCTTTTTTTTTTGCTGAAATCGTTATTTGATAATTAATTTAAACTTTTTAATGCTCTTGGTATTTTTTCTGTTGTGTGATGAAAAATTTTAATGTGTACACTTTGCCGAAATTCAGATTTTTATTGCAATCTGATCTCATTTTTGAGTAAATAATAACCACAAATTACTCATTTTTGCTGAAATCCCTTTTGTTGCTGACAAACAACTTGGAGTAAAACACTGAATGATAATCAAAGAATTTTTTTTATTTTATTGATTCTTTTTATTAATTTAAACTAGTGCTGTAATATCTTGTTAACTCTATCATATTGCATCTTGATAGTGGTATGATAAGGATGATTGAATAAAACATAAAGCTACTTAATATCTATTGCATTTGGCTGTTTTGTCCTCTGGGTGTTTTGTCCGTGGGTGTTTTGTCCAAGGGTCTTTTGTCCTTGGGTGTTTTGTCCCCTGGGTGTTTTGTCCTACACCCATAAACTTCAGTCGCCTCCTCTATTAAAGTAACTTTTAGTTCCCCATCGCGGTATACAGTTCATCACGGTGCATCAGATATTATATCCGTGATTTGTGACAAACCAGAGCCCGGACAGAAAGCTGGGGAAGTATCAGTTTTAAAACATGTATTCAATTTTCAAAGCTTCGGTGGAACATTGCCATGAATAGGTAAGTTACTACATCAATCTATATAAACACCGTAATCAAAACACTCGTCATTTTATTTGTCTATCTATATTGGGGTGTATGGTTAAAAATGAATAATTTTAGGTGTACCATGGGTCATGTGACTGTTTGCTTCATTAATTCATTGAACCCAAATGATGAACTGAAGTCCGGAATATCGAAAAATCAAACTAGATGATAGAATGCGCTGTCCCAGAAATATCCAGTTCCTATCCAAAATATGCAAGGCCACGGTATCTTCGACCAGACTGCATCCCATGCACGCTCCCACGAGGAGCGAATGGCGTCCTTGTTGTTTAAGGTCGGTACTGCCAGTTGGAGCGAATTATACGAATCCGCGACATTTCGGCAGGCGACATTTCGGCCAACGACATTTCGGCAGAAAGTGAAAAACCGACATTTCGGCAGGTTTTGTCATTATTGCTGTAAACTGTCCAAATACAATGTACAAACTTACTGGGGATACTACACAAGTAGATACATGTAGAAGCACCCCCTCACCCGGATACCCCCACCCCCCTCTCTATAGTACTAGACTATGCTAAATGTGATTTCATGTATGTTTTAGTTTTTCCCAAAAGCATGACCATTTATTAAATAAAATATCAATGACCATTTATTAAATAAAATATCACAGAGGTTATAGTGATTGATTACATTAAAAACTTGCGCTCAAAAAGCAGTTTGATTGCAAGGAGCACAAACAATTACATGTTGTGTCATACTTTAATTTATTGGAACAAAAATATTTTTACAATTTTATATTTGTTGGAAAGTCTTGTATGTTATTCTTTATAGCAGAGGCTATGATAAAAAGAATAACCTCAAGTTGTGGACCTTCCTCGTGGTTATAACTGCAAAACAATCAAATTAAGTTGTACGGTATTGATCAGAAGATCAGACAAATGTCAACTCATGGTCTCTTGCAAGACATCCTGCTCCATGCCATTTAACTTTAGGGAAGTTTAGATAAGAATCAGATGAACAGATTATTCTTAAATTTAAGAAATAATACATTGATTGGTTGATTGGTCTTCAATGTGCTGACTATCAGTTACACCCACACCAACTGTGAGCACACCAGAGCTACCTGTGCATTTCACAGGTTCATTGTACCTCATTGCAATAAAGGTTTCCAAAACAATAAAAATGATAAATAGAGATTAAAAGTTAAAATGAAAATACAAGGGTTTGGTTTTGTTATGACAGGAAGTATGTATTAGTACTTCACACATTGAACAACAGTTTAATTGAAATTTCTAAAAATCTCTATTGGGTTGTAATGTCTTTGCCCAAGCCGGTACCATATATATAAGCCTTAAACTGCAGAACAGGTCATCAATTCCACCATGGAACTCATTCGGTCAAGTCGTGGTGGTGACAAGTTATGTTATGAAGGATATTTGTACACAAAACACTGGGTAGGGAAAACCCAGGTCCGCTGGCGTTGTATCCAGAGAACAACAGGTTGTAAAGGAGCAGTGGGAACACCCATACCGGTACCAGGGAATACTGTTCATTTACTAAATGAGCACAATCACAATGCCAACTCCAATGCTATACAGGCAGCTAAAGTCAAAGCTGATATAAAGGAAAGAGCTAAGCAGAGCGATGACAAACCAAGCAACCTTTATACACAGGTGCGTTTTTTATTTAGAAGTATATCAAATGACTAATGACAATATGGCAACTTTTAGCTTCGAACTGTATTCCAGATGACTATACACACTTACATTTGCTAAAGGGAGGTCACTATAAGTGGTCGTTAATTGACTTTCATCATGTTCATATCCATTTATTGGCCTTGTAACTTGCTTGAATCTAGCGTATAGTAACCTCATTATTACCACAGGCACTTGCTACGCTAGAGGATGATGCAAGAGGACTTCTTGGTGAAGAGTTGTCATTCAAACGATTCGTCCAGCGTCAGAGATCAAGCCGTTTTCCCCTGGACCCAGAAAGCCTTGAAGACCTGGCCATTGATGGTGAGTGGGCAGAAACCTCCAGCCCAACCCCACGGAGGTTTCTCATTTATGGCCAAGACTCCGATGCCCGTATCCTCGTTTTTGCTTCGTCTGTTGCCCTGAAACACCTTGCTGATGCAGATACTTGGCTGATGGACGGAAACTATTCCATGGCACCAACACAGTTCCTCCAGCTGTACATCATTCGAGTTCCACTTGGAAACTCTGCGGTCACCACAGCATACGCCTTGCTACAGAGAAAGACTGAAGACACATATAGGGAACTCTTCCAGGCCATCATGGACTACTGCCAGGCTAAAGACTTGTACCCTGATCCTTCAACTGTCTTGTGTGACTTTGAACGAGCTGCCATCAACGCCATCCATGAAGTACTCGGACCCCATCTCCATGTACGTGGGTGCTTCTACCACCTTACCCAGAGCACGTGGAGAAAGATCCAGGATCTCCGTCTTGTC
>JAVTVY010029150.1:0-12580 GCA_036873755.1 Hanleya hanleyi
AAGCGTCTGGTCCGTCATTCATAATTCAGCCGTCGTCCATTAGAGAATATCCGCATCCATAATCCAAAGACCTATTCCATTTTCCATATAACAGTAGTAGCACCAAATTCAAAGAGACAATCATAGTATACATAAACATAGGCTTGTTTCCTGCAAGAGAGAAGCGGTCAACAGTTTTCAATGATGCCGGCAAGACATCATGATGTTCCAAAAATATCAAATCCGTATCGCTGGTCAGTATTCTTAATCCATAATATTCGTTATAGAGTCGTCATCTAAAAAAAAAGATGTATCTCAGTCACGCTTTGATTGCGACTGTTCATATGAGTACCATGAGGATCTTGAAGTACATGGGTTCATACGGCCCCTAGCCCCGGGTTAAGCGGAATTAGACACAAGTTACGAAACGTAGCGCCATAGATCTTGCACGCTACGTTCGTACTTTGCTATCAGCATACGATATGTATCGCCAAATTTGAGAAACTTTGAGTGGAGGCGCTTGGTGGAATAGCCCTGTTTTATAAGTTTCTGCAACAATGTTTTGTGACGTTGATTAAAATGGTCACATTTAACACAGGATCTAGCAAATGCTACTAAGCGAGATATGTATACGCCATGTGCAGGTCCCACTGGAATATTACTGTCCAGAAAGGGATAGTTTACGATGTCGAAATTGTAATCATCTCTTTTGTCATAAAGTCGACGAGAGAGAATGCCCGCTTCATTTTATAGAGATATAGATCTAAATATGATGTGCCTGTAGGGCTATCTGTAGTTTCCTTCAAATCCAGTGAAGGTGGATATATATCCTTCACTGCGTCATTTATATAGCGATTATCCACAGCGAGAAGATCGTCTATATGGCGTTTGGTGAATGAGAAGGAACGGGCTTTGAATGGATCGGTTTTTGAAAACGCCTGCATATAGTCATATTCATAAGAGAACAGATACAGGTCAGCCAACAGGGGTGCACAATTAGTACCCATTGGAATACCTATATGCTGCTGATATATTGTATTGCCAAATTTCACATAGATATTTTTAATGAGAAATTCAAGCAACTCTATAAACAAAGAAACATCCCATGAATGATATCTCTTGTATGTATTAGAGGTAAAGAATGCTTTATGACTTCTGACATTAAAATATCGGCGATCAGTTTTCTGAACACAGATACTATTAATGAACTTAGACGGTCAATAAGGTCCTGATGAGGGATTGTAGTATAGAGAGTCGAGAAATCCCATGTGGATACATGTCTGTACGGTATGTGACCTTTAGCATCAAGTTCTTCCGTAAGACATTTTGAGTTTTTCAATATCCACATACATTCAACGCCAGAGTTCTTAGAAATAATGGCGCAATACCTTTCCCAAAATGCTTTTACCTCCTGAAGGGCCCTCGTCAATAGGGTTGAAAGAAGCTTGGTGGTGCAGCTTCTAGAACCAGCTATGAATCTAGCTTTGTATGGCGATTTATGCATTTTGGGAGTCCAGTATAGTTTTGGTATGTCGTTATGATTGGTTGGAAGACAAATACCTCTATCCCTGAGAAACTTTTTGTGATTGTTAAATAAATCTTCCAGAGTAAATGCAGTTTGGGAGTAAGTAGACGTATTTAATGAAGAGATGTCTACACTCAATTCTTTAACCAGCACCTGGTAATAGTAATATTTACATATGAATATTATATTATTCGGAGCTTTGTCTGCTGGGACTATGACGAATTTACTCTGGAGATTTGCTAGAACTTCTTGCGAATTGAGGTTTCTCAGTACTTGTTTTGCTTGGGGAAGAGTACTTCTGTCAATATGGCGGATTGCTTCAACGACCTTGCTCTTGGTAAGGTCCAGCCAATCAGCGAGTACTGTAGGTTCAACTTTTTCTCGCTTAGACCAATCAATAACGTACTGTTCCAATGCAGACAGGACTATCTTCTGGTCGGCCTTTAGATTTATTCTTCTTGGCTCTCAATATTTAGGTCCTTTCATCAGGAGTAATTTCAGATCCTTATCACTCACCACATCAAGGTCACCAGTCACAATATGTTTGCATGGTGTATAGATAAAGTTCGACGATTCACAATCACAACTATAGCCTCCTCACGTGTATAAGTTCCAGTCAAACTCCTGGACAGCATTGGAGTAATTGAATATTTTGGTGGCTATAGATTTAGTGTACTTATATGAAATGCAAGGAGGTTCTGTGAACTTAAAATAGTTTGGTACAGCGTTGCGTTCAGAATTCGAGGTAAATTAATGATGTCCAGTCCTTTATCGAAGTAGTTGAGTTTCAAGAAAAGCCGATCTTGAGATGTTTCGATTATGCTCACTGGACGATACAACCGAAAATACGCTATATCTTGACATACTTTAATGATTTTTGATGGTATTATATTTCCTGAAGACGCAGATTGTTGTATATCTCTGGCTATTTGATCTAAAGCTCTCAGAGGTAACGCATACAGAACTGTACGTAAGCTATGTATACTATTGGGTGTGTTAGTTAAACCCACTAAGTGATTTAAAGTGATATGATCGTGAATCATCGAACTATTAAACTTTCGCCAACCATGGCTGCGATGTCTCCGTTGATGGGGTTTAAATAGTTAGGTAATGTTGGATATATTTGAACGACGGTTTGTAGCATTGCCGAACCCACTGACATTATCATTTAAACCAAACGGAAACACTGACCCAAGTTCCAGCATCCAGAATAATTCCCGCTCTAGGATTTTTCTCTCAAATCCAAAGGGGGAATCCTTAGTAGATGGATAGACGACGTCTATGATCTGAATACTAAAGTTATCCCAGCCATAGTCGGATCCAGAAAAATGCCTACCTATAAGCAATTGCTTTTTCCTAACGGATTTTCTGTGACCGTTCACCCTAAGATGGAGTCTTTGGGTGGTCTTGCCAACAATGCTCAGCACTTCGTATATGTACAGGGGCGCTTAGAACAACACCATTAAATGTATGGCAAGTTATAAGCAATGAGTGGCCCCTTTATATCAGGCGACGCATGCGGTCCTCTCGTAACAATTCTGCAGTGTCCGTTTTTAACCCATCTTACTATGACATATATGATGTCTATAATACAAGACATCCTGAACCGTTTAGCATACGTTCTATAAATATCTGTAATACTGAACACTGATGACTTGTCTATTTAACAGAATATCGTGGCAATTAAAATGACCTGATATTTGTATTGACTTACATAATAAATAAAAAAATCAGATCCCCGCTTCAGATTGAAACATTTGCCAGTGAATATATGCTTTTTTAACTGGTCTCAATATGTACAGATTTTCACTGATGGTTTAAGTCCCCGGAGTTAGGGAAAACTGGAGCATCCTTTGGTGCACCGTACACGATCAAGTGTAGTATATTTTAAATTCTCTCTGACCATGTTTCTGTATTTAAGACTGAACTGTCATTCCGCTTTATATCCAATTTCAGACCAGTTAAGAGGCAATGATGCATTTTTCTGGAATAAATCAGGCCAGTTTTATTTGAAATTTTACATATCTATATCACATTACTTTATCAGGGTATTCATGTATCATTTGCTTAGATTCCTTAACTTAACAAATATGTCCTTACCCCTCAAGGTTTCTATATCTGCGGCAATGTCAAGTCTCAAACCTCGGTTTATCCGCATGTGGCAAGACGACTAGATACATCAAATAAGGGACGTTTTTTTATTCATTTAATCCTTCTGTTATCTCATCTCACGATTTTACGTTATCGTGCCGACGTTTTTAATTTTTATTTTTCCGGACGCAGTCTGGTAATTTACCAAACAATTCTTCTTTGTATTTCTTTTATTATTACTTTTATTATTTTACTGTTCACTTCACGGCAAAGAATGTTATAGGTTATATAATGATCTTTTATTTACAAGCAGGTGTTTTCAACCCGTCTATAAGCCAAACCGAAACTATGATAAGGTATACCAGGCTGTTGCCAATTTTATCGCCCGCTGTCGATTTTAATTGCCTAGTCTGTGGCTGAACTTTTAATTATTATTTTATTAACCACTGTGTCATGTGTTACGTCACGTGTGTCTCAGCGTCTTAGCTAATGTGAAGTAAGCTTTTGTTTCGTTTATATTCAGCTTTATTTTTTTTTTGCATGCATTGCATGTGTTTTACATTTTGTCATGGAGTTGTATACTAGTCTACTGTCTGTAGCCTCCTATTCACAATAATTCTAGATTTTAATTACATGCATTGCATATGTTTTATATATTAATATGGAGTCGTATGTAATTCTGTTGCTTACATCTCTGTTGATGTTTGCCAATTGAAGTCGATATATCATGCGTTAAGATCGTTCTTTAATTATTTTTATTACTGCTCATGTCTAAATTGATATGGTGTGTTTATCTTTATTAATGCTTGCAGTATACTAGGTATTTTAATGAAGTTTTTTTTTTGTCGTTGGGATATTTATAATATTAGTTGTTGGTTTCCCTTCCTTTCCCGTATGTTTCTAACGGTGTCTTGACAGTTAACGCCTTTGGAGTTTATCCTTCTTGTTGATATTTCATTTCTAAAAAGTACAATTTTTCACTTTTTACAATATATTTATATATCTTATGAAAAGACTTAATGAATTTCTTTTATATTTCCCAAGTACAGTTTATTTTATTATCATTATTATTTTTGAAGCAAAATCAATGACCGGACCTACATCATCCATATCAGGATGTTAAAGTTCACAAATTCAAAATTTGATTGATTTGATAGAGGAATTTTTCGAGTTATATGTCTATTAATTATCCTTGGCTACATGCTACATGATTTATTCAGACTAGTGTGGATTTGTACAGCGTTTAGACAATTCATTAAGATATGACCGGACTTAAAAAAGCTTTCATGATCTCGAATCAACCATAAATTAAAAGCCATAATAGTGGGCTGTAATTTTTTTCATGATCTCGAGAGGAGTTGAGCCCACTTCAAAGTCCCTCAAATGGATATAATTAATATTGACTAATCGCGGTTACAAAGTCAAGCTATTTGAATATATATTCCGTTATTTGACTAACAATGCCTTTAACAATTACAGTTTTCTCGTCTTGGATTAAGTCGATGCACGAAAAGTTCCCGTAAAGTAAAATGCGTTTGCTTGCGCGTGGCTTTGGTCACGATATAAAAAGCGGAAGTTCCCTGTCCTGCGTGAGAGAATGTTACACATGTGTATGATTTATTCGGTTGAGGGACTCAATGCAAGTGACATAACTACGGTGCCCATGCCTATGAAATATCCTCTTTGAACATTCCTCTGTAGGATTTTCACAAGTCAGTTTATTTTTTTCGGAAAGGAACGGATACGCTGCGTTGGCGTTGAGTAGGGCTGTGCTCGATTGGGGGTCGTGAGGTGGGTGTGTGGGCGATGCACACGGGTGCACTCAGATGTTTTAGTCGGAGAGGAGCCGGATCGGGTTCATATATTATTTATTATATATGGCAGTTATATAATACTTAATATTTATGTGAAATTTGGTAATATGATACACCATCAGAGAATTGTTACAAATATTAAAAAAAACTGTTCTCATATAAATGCACTTCCAAGCAGAAATTAAGCCCTTTCCATCTCATTCACCAAACGTTAATAGACGATCTCCGCGTTTTGGATTATTCCAATGTAAGCGACGCCATGATGGAAATATATCCCCCTCTCCCTCCCACAGATATAAAGGTTCATATGAACCAACTATTATTAACAATCATAAATAAACAATTATTCGCCATCTTTCACACATCCAAGAAATTATTTAGCGGGTATAAACATCAAGAGAAAGCCGTTTAAAATGATATGATGGGTCAGTTTCAATACCTTTCAAATTGAACATTGCAATCAGACGGAAATAGTGAAATGTATAATGGAATGATGACTCGCCACACAAACGTTACTTTTCAGTGAAATTGCATGTTAATGTACTTATATAGACAAATGGGTCGTCTTCAGATTTAGCTGGCTACTGGCTACTTGATTTATATTCCCCACATGCGTACACAAGGGTTCGTTTTGGAACCGTTGCATTTCCTTCAGCCTGAAGAACCATTTAATAAAAAAACATTTATGTAATACATTTAGGTCATATAATGAATAGGTATGAATAATGATTCGCAACTGTTGAGTACTTAATCTGAATGGCTTTATTCTTGCCATACAGTATCCTTGGAGATGTTGGAAAATTAGTGAAAGTCAGGTAAAGCAACAATAGTGCTATCATACGGTCACAGGTCTTAATGATATACACCATGCCAATTCATAACTGAAATTATATATTCTTTCGATACAGTTGAAAAGGTTTATTTTAATTTAGCCTCAGTTAAAAAAATGAGCTATGGGTCCGATCATGGAATCATATTATCTGATTATTGGTTGGGTTCGCTAAATTCAATGTTTAACTTAAGCGAGTCAGTGAATAGGATTTAACGCCGTTTCAGTCATATCTCGACGACTCAACTGCACCACCCAGCCAAAATGCGTTCCTGCTACTTCGGAGAAGAAACATTTGAAGCAGCATGGAACCAGACACCCTCCATCCACCCCATAAAACACTGAGGACAGCACACAAGACACAGACAGCATGTTTAAACGGTGCAATAAAGACAAGTGATATTACAGTGATATGATATCACATTATCAAGTTCCTGTTGCTTCTCGGCAAAATGAATTGAAACAACAGGAACCCGTGCATGCCCACCCAACCACCCGCTTTTAACCTCTGAATATGTTTTGATTTGTATAATGATTTAGTCCGTTCATTTGTTCTTCGTGTACTTCTTGCTCTGTCTCAAATGTTCTTCCACTGTTGTTAATTACACAACGTTTACATTACATTCTCCGTATAAGCTCAAGTTCAACCATGAATAGTCACTTTTATGGATATTCAACTCAACGGACACTGTGATTTATTACAAGCGTCTGGTCCGTCATTCGTTATTAAGCCGTCATCCATTAAAGAATATCCGCGTTCATAATCCAAAGACCTATTCTATTTTCCATATAACAGCCCCAAATTCAAAAAGACAATCATAGTATACATAAACATAGGCTAGTTTCTTGCAAGAGAGAAGCGGTCAACAAATTTCAATGATGCCGGCAAGACATCGTGATGTTCCCAAAATATCAAATCGATATCGCTGATCAGTATTCTTAAAAAATATTCGTTGTAAAGTTGTCATCTAGAAAATGATGTATCTCTGTCACGCATTGATTGTATCTGTTCATATAAACACCGCGAGGAGAGAGAGAGAGAATTAGGGTTTAACGTCGCATTCAGCAATATTTCAGCTATATAGCGACGATCAAACAAAATTCTAAGCAATCAATTCAAAAACTCGGTAAACTAATGCGTTAAAACAGGTACAAACATTAAAATTTGTACAACAAACCAATCTCTCTCAAATAACCTAAAATACAATCTTCTTTCACTCTGCTAAAAAGATCTTCCAGCGTATCTGCTCGATAAAAAGTATCTCTTACAGTTTTAAAATCTATGCAGTCCAGGAGAATATGTCTCACCGTCAGATCTTCATGGCAAGGTATACACCTTGGAATCGGCTCCTGTTTTAGTAAATATTCATGAGTTAATCGTGTGTGACCGATCCTACATCGTCTAATCATGGCCTGGTCGAAGCGTTTATGACTGTTCAGGTGAGTATAACCAACCGTTTTTTTGAACTCGTGAAGTTTGTTATTATTCATAGTATCCCATAGCGATTGAAACAGCCTTCTTACATATGCGCAGATAGATGGTCTGAAATCGCTGTATGGGAGACCAACAGGGTCAACTTCTCCATCTAAAGCTGCCTTAGCTAGTCTATCAGCTTCAGTGTTGCCTTTGATGTCAACGTGACTAGGCACCCAACAAAACACAATATCTATCTGTTGATCAAATCTGGAACACCGCGAGGATCTTAAAGTACATGGGTTCATACGGCCCCTGTCCCCGGGTTGAGCGGAATGAGACACAAGATACGAAATGTAACGCCACAGACATTGCACGCTACGCTTGTATTTTGCTATCAGCATGCGAGATATATCGCCAAATTTGAGCAAATTTGAGTGGAGGCGCTATGTGGTATGGCCCTGTTTTATAAGTTTCTGTAATAATATTTTGTATCGTTCATTAAAATCGTCACATCGTCATATAGATTTTGGAATCCCAACGTTAATTATCTGAGGATCCGATTAGGCATGCACTTTCCTGTTTGTTTCTATGTTTAAATGTGAATTATCTGTAAACTTTCTTTAAATTCTACGAGTGACGTCGCTCTCCAATCATTTACTGTGACATACCCCCGTTACAATACTATCGTGGTCAAATGAAGTGTTAAATGTCCACATAACCGTTCACCAGGGTACCCCAAATAGATGCACAAATGTTCTTGACCATTTGATCACTCACTCCGATACAATCAAGTAAACAGTTCGGGAGGAAGGGGGGGGGGGAGGCGACAGTGTAAATAAAATAGACTGACAACTGACTGCAGTTACATGCGGATGTAGTTTTTGAATTGTATTTGTATTCCGTAGGCTATTTACTGTACCATGTCTTATTACCCCTGCATAACATTGTATTTGTATTCCGTAGGCTATTTACTGTACCATGTCTTATTACCCCTGCATAACATTGTATTTGTATTCCGTAGGCTATTTACTGTACCATGTCTTATTACCCCTGCATAACATTGTATTTGTATTCCGTAGGCTATTTACTGTACCATGTCTTATTACCCCTGCATAACATTGTATGGCTATTTGTCTTATTACCCCTGCATAACATTGTATTTGTATTCCGTAGGCTATTTACTGTACCATGTCTTATTACCCCTGCATAACATTGTATTTGTATTCCGTAGGCTATTTACTGTACCATGTCTTATTACCCCTGCATAACATTGTATTTGTATTCCGTAGGCTATTTACTGTACCATGTCTTATTGTCCCCGAGGCCCGCCCCCTGTACAGACCTTTTGGTCTTTGATATATGTTGGCACTTGTGGGAAGTTGATGCTGGGTCGACATCGGGCATTACAGACTAGTCTTTTGTGTTAAATGCCGTCATTTACATCTGACGACGATACAGCTCACCAATCTCCAATGTACGAGTTGTCACAGCGAAACAACTCACCAATTACCAGTATACGAGTTGTCAGAGCATTTCCATCATAGCTCTCTAAATTTGTATCTAATACCGCTTATGCCGGTGCTAGGGGCCGTGTGGTCATATCATCCAAGTTGCCACATGAACAGGTACAATAAAAGCGTACCTGAGATACAACACATATCACGAATCGTTAGATTCTTGGTATGTGTTTTAGAATAGGTTAACCAGAAGATTATTCTGTGAAGTCATGTGACGCAGTCAGTATGTCGGCACCTCTTCCCACTTCCCTTATATGTGTTGTAATTTTTTCCTGTGTATGGCGAGATTCTGCTGGTGGACGTTTCGTCCCCGAGGCCCGCCCCCTGTACAGACCTTTTGGTCTTTGATATATGTTGGCACTTGTGGGAAGTTGATGCTGGGTCGACATCGGGCCTTACATACTAGTCTTTTGTGTTAAATTCCGTCATTTACATCTGACGACGATACATCTCACCAATCTCCAATGTACGAGTTGTCACAGCGAAACAGCTCACCAATTACCAGTATACGAGTTGTCAGAGCATTTCCATCATAGCTCTCTAAATTTGTATCTAATACCGCTTATGCCGGTGTGGAAGCAACCGTGGTCCGCCAGATATGAGGGTCCGGGGACCATGGTATCTGGATCTGGGTGCCCTTCGGGCACCCAGATCCAGATACGAAGGTCCTCCCTCGGAAACAGTTGTCCCCCTATCAGCAGAAACCAGGGTCCTGATATCGTTGGTGTCCGGGTCACTGAAATCTAGACAGGAATGTCCCTTCTCATATATATAGGGCCCGGACCATGGCATCTGGCGGACTATGGGCGCTTCCACAGCTATGGAAGTCCTCAGAGTCCGGCATTCTACAGAGTCCGGTTGACCTATATATGAAACTAAAGGAATAGTAAAGACTAGAAATTCTGAACACAGGTTCGGCCAGCAAATCGGTGGTGCAGTGGGTAAAGGCATAGACGGTGGACAGTACAGCAGAAGGTAAGGTTGTGGGTTCGATCCTAGTCGGGGTCAGTTGAAAATGTTTGATTTTCTGCATTTCTCCTGTACAGCTTTAGTACGTCTTGTAAAGTTATACCGTCGCATCTTTGCTAAATATATATATTTTTTTTTTATAAAAAAATAATTTTATGTATTTCAGTCAATATACATATTTACGGTGGCCCATAGAGCCCATATACTGCATGCTATTAATTTTAGTATTGTATATATATTTTTGTTTCAGTTTGGGGGGGGGGGGAATTCTTTCACTCCTTTCTCTTCACCCAGGTGCAAACGTTTTCACCAAGGTGAAAGGTTTTTCATCTTGGCGCAAACGTTATCACCCTGGTGGAAACCTGTTTTAACACGGGTGAAATCCCGTTTTCACCCAGGTGAAAATCTTCTCACCCCGGTGAAAACGTTTCCACCCATGTGAGAACCTTTTCACCCTTTTCCATCCGGGTGAATACTAAATCAAAAGAAGCAAACCTAGAACTAAAAAAATAATACAAAACTGGAAAAATAGCAGGTCATATATGGGCCGCCGTACATCTTCAATATGTCGTAGAACACGGTATAGAAGTACTAGGAACCCGCCTTTCCGTGCTGGGTTAATTTTCGCACGCATATGATTTTATGAATGTTGCGAAATCAGAAAGAAACACGAGATATTGAGATATCTAATGAAAATGTATATCACGTTTCTGACATCAGTAAATATTGAGGAAATTGTCATGTCGGAGATCTCTATTACTGTTACTCTAAAATGACCACGCTTGTCCACTGGTACTACTTACGCCTTCTCGCAGAGTCAGGGCGAAATTGGAATATTTTACGATATAAAAATTTAATGCTCAGGGTCTTTTCATATTCGGTCCTTATCTTCCGAATGCGGGATATCCTGAACGATCTCTCCGGACATTTCAAGCTGACTCGCCGTTCTTGAAGTAGGATCGGGTCATTTGTTTGCATAGGAGCATACAATAAAATATAAGTTTTAATTTGTTTTCACATTAACCGTAAAGGGGAGCATCTGGTATCATTAAAAAATAATCAAATAAATAAAACATAACATAAATGCAACATAAAAATTGCCATACATCTACATGCATCTGATTACTGTATGCATATATGGCACATCTGCGAAATTAATGGATTATATTGAGTACACTGAAAACAACAATTCTTAAAATTTAAGGAATATTCCCCGACTATTACACCGGCGGAATATTCCATAAAATTCAATAAGGAATATTCCTTAGTTATATTGAGGAATATTCTGCTCGAACGTTCCATACGTCGAGCTTCCCAAGGGAATTATCTGGTAGCAGTATGCCAACAAAATTCCGTTGTTTTGATCATTGAAAGGGAATATATTTATTATGAGTTTTATCTTTGATTGTTTGAGCGAGATACTATTCTTTTTTGGTATAACCCATTTACATAGAAATGCTAAAGTGAGTCTTTGTGACCTGCAATTAATATATTTTGTAGACTTTATATATGGCTAACATATATACATTACCGGTAGTTCAACCTAAGGCGCTCGCAAACTAACGGTGTATTCGTGTCAAACACTGGGTATATTTGCCTATTCCATCCAAGATTGAATAAGGGTGGCCCATAGGGGACATCGACAATTAATTTTTATTTTTTTCCATTTTTTTTATTACATTTTCTGCATTCATTGGGGATGTTCTTAATTTTCGCCTATTTTCTACAAACAGATTTCAGTTCATCACATGTTTTCTTTACATTTTTGTCATTTCTGGTAACGTCGTCACAATTGACTTTATCTTTTTTTTCCAACGAAAACCAAACAAAACTCTTGGAAACGTTTACCCCGTTTAAACAGCAGAGTTAATCGATTGTTTGATCAAATTTTGCGGAAATTTTGTTCATGTATTTCTTCAAAAAAAAAAAGCATGATAAAATTAACCGTGATTTTACCCGTGATCCTCTGCTCGGGAGGTTACGTAAATAGACTCCAATATGATAAACTACAAATTCACGGAGTGTCAGCTCTCATTTTTTGTCGTTCCGGAGATTGCGCAGAAAGTTTGGTGTTGGGGGGGGGGGGTGGCGAATGTCCCTCCCCCAGGCCTGTTAGGGTTAAACAAGGAATTGTTTGCATAAAATAGTCCAAGATATATAGAAAACATGCAAATTTGACCCCGTCTTTGGAAGACTCACGGAATATGCCGTTAAAAGAATACAAGTAATGGCCTAGTTACCCCACTGAATGGCAGCTTTCACACCTTTATAGAACAATTACATATCGCGACTTGCATTCTTGGAAACAGAAGAATGTGTTATTTCTCGTGTTGACTTGTTGCAACATATGCGCGCCAATATGTTATATTCTTCATTGTAGTGAACAAGCTCCCAACGGACAAGCAAAGAGGCGCAGAAGCACGAGGAAATACCCTTAGG
>JAVTVY010029151.1:0-13116 GCA_036873755.1 Hanleya hanleyi
GGATATTCAGCCTGCCATTGCAAATTCTTCAAGGCCGAGGTTCCCACCTCCATATGTTGGTAGTGAGGCATAAATCAAAGCAGGTGTCAGTTTGGGCAATAAATATTAAACATTTATAAACAATGTTACTATTTATAACCAAACCAAACCTGCTTTGATGTAATGGCCCTCCCATCCTTCCCCTCACTCCGCGGCCTTGTACACCACAGGTCTCGGTTTATAAAAACAATGAGAAAGAGGAAGGGTATACTGGGGGCTGGCTTTTATATCCAGGCTGAGCAGGACAGCTCCCCTAAAGGGAGACTACTCTCTGGGGAGGATAACTCCCCAGGAGAGCGCAGGGGGAGCTCCCCTAAAGGGAGATGACTCCCTGGGGAGGATAACTCCCCAGGGGAGATAACTTTTGTTTTAAACTGGTGTTTAACGTTTGTATTGTAGATTCCTGGCGGAGATTAAGGCATAAATCAAAGCAGGTTTGGTTTGGTTATAAATAGTAACATTGTTTATAAATGTTTAATTTTTGAATTTTCAACAGAAAATTAGTTGCCTCAGCCGTTATTTTACGGAGTTCTGCCCATTTTCAGGTGCAATCATCTCTGATTTGTGATATGTGCTTGAATGTAACCAGTTGTATCTAATTAACTGTTTGATACAGCTACCAAATTATGAGAATTACAAGCGTCTGGTCCGTCATTCATACTTCAGCCGTCGTCCATTAAAGAATATCCGCGTACATAATCCAAAGACCTATTCCATATTCCATATAACAGTATTAACACCGAATTCAAAAAGACAATCATAGTATACATAAACATAGGCTTGTTTCCTGCAAGAGAGAGAACTTTTTTATCTAGCTGTATTCTAGATGCCTACAATACAATTGGTCGTCTCGGCCCATATTTTATAGAGTTATGTAATAATCTCTGATTTTGCGATATTTTGTTAAATGTATAAGTTATATCTCCAGATATGTGTTCCGTACAGCTTATAAATTTTGGAAACATTTATCTAGTTGTATTATAGAAGCATGCAAAAATTCATAATCTCGGCCCTTATTTCATGGAGTTATGCCCCTGATATGCTTGAATGTAACCAGGTATACATGTATCTGAAGAAGTGTCTGTGTTCAAGAAAACTGATCATAGATATATTAAGGTTACTGTATCGGGTTCCAGTTGCGTACGTGTACGTATCACAATTTTGCTTAATTACGGGCAGTGTTTTTTTGTATCCATACAAATTATACATTTTCTGAAAGCCCCTGTTTCAAGAAATTTAGATAAATAAATAACTTTCTCGAATTGATTACAAGAATCGATTTATTTAAAGATAAATGATGTCATTTAGAAAAGTATAGTCCTCAAAATCACGCGCTAATAACTCAGTTTTCATCAAACAAATGGAATAATGAACTTTATCATTTTAATAAAAATAGGTTGCCTCAGTTTTTTTAGTTAGGGCATAGAAGTTATTTTATCGTCGTGTAAAGTTGAAAGATTGAAAAAATCTACAAAAACTCGACCCCTCTCCACTAAAATAATAAATAATTAATGAACAGGGCCGAACGTATCAAATTTAAGGCAACATTTTGAAGATCTACATGAGTGGAATATTGTATCCAAAGTTCATGTTTGTACATAAAATAACAAGAGAGAAATTGGAAGTGGAAAACCCACTATTTGGCGAAAATCTAAACGAAGAAATTGGCCAAAAACCAATCCACACTAATGCATCACGAATGGCTTGAGTTTTAAAGTCTTTTTTTTTATACTACAGTGCACTAATTTTCATAATTTCTTATTTCCCCAACTTGTAGGTTTGACTGTACTCTGGTATAAGACAAAAAAAATCGAGATTTTGAAGCTTCGACCCGATACAGTAACCTTAATGTCAGAAGCCATAAAGCATTCTCCAGCTCTACTACATACAAGGGATATTATTCATCGGATGTTTCTTTGTTTATAGAATTGCTTGAATTTCTCATTGAAAATATCTATGTGAAATTTGGCAACAATATATCAACAACATATACATGTAGGTATTCCAATGGGTACTAATTCTGCATCCCTGTTGGTTGACCTATATCTGTTCTCTTCAATTCAGCCCCCGTTCCTTCTCATTCACCAAACGCTATATAGACGATCTTCTCTCTGTCGATAATCACTAAATAAATGACGCATATATATATATATATATTGAGTTCCTATGCAGCATATATATCCACCTTCACTGGATTTGAAGGAAACTAGAGATAGTTTAAAACTATGAGTGGGAGTGTGTCGTGGCCGAGTGGTTAGCGTGTTTGATTCTGACCCGGAGTGCTACAGTGACCGCTTACATATATACTCGCCTATTCACAAGGCGCTGGGCTGATTCGGTGTCCAGGGTAAAATGGACTGATGGTGGAACTAGTTGCTACGCTAGGCCTTCGCCAGCGGAGGCACTTGGGGAATAAAGTACCTGGGTGTCTTTCAGCGACCGCTATATAAAATTCACTCGCAGTAGTACATCGCATACACCGCTAGGAAGCTCACATGGTTAGACTATCACAGCACTTTCAGGATGGTAGTTCGTCCAAATTGTAGAATTGTATTAATGTACTTTCTGGATAGTAGTTCGTCCAATTGTAGAATTGTATAATGAATAATGTTCACTTCACAGCACGATAGTCGAGCTATAAAAAATGTTGAGTGGTTCCAATTGATTGTATAATAATAAATATGTACTCCGTAAGGAGGTGCTCCTATGTAAAGGAGGAATTTACGAAGGATACGATACGATACGATAGCCCTATAGGCACATCATATTTTGACCTATATCTCTATAAAAATGAAGCGTGCCTTCCCTCTCGTCGATTTTATGACAGGAGATGATTACAATTTCGACATCGTAAACTATTCCTTTCTGGACAGTAATATTCCAGTGGAACCTGCATATGGCGTATACATATCTCGCCTAGAAGCATTTGCTAGATCCTGTGTTAAATGTAACGATTTTAATCAACGTCACAAAACATTGCAGAAACTTATAAAACAGGGCTATGCCACCAAGCGCCTCCATTCAAATGTTCCTCAAATTTGGGGATACATATCGCTTGCTGATAGCAAAATACGAGCAAGATCGTGCAAGATCTATGGCGTTACGTTTCGTAACTTGTGTCTAATTCCGCTTAATTCCGGGCTAAGGGCCGTATGAACCCATGTACTTCAAGATTCTCATGGTGCTTATATGAACAGTCACAATCAAAGTGTGACTGGGATACATCATTCTCTTGATGACGACTTTACAGCGAATATCATATGGATTAAGAACACTGATCAGCCATACGGATTTAATATTTTTGGAACATCATGATGTCTAGCCGGCATCATTGAAAACTGTTGACTGCAGTTTCTCTTGCAGAAAATTAGCCTACGTTTATGTATACTAGGATTATCTTTTTGAATTTTGTGCTAATGCTGTTATTTGGAATATGGAAAGGTCTTTGGATTACGGACGCGGATATTCTTGAATGGACGACGGCTGAATTATGTATGACAGACCGGACGGTACGGCTACTAAATTTTGGAAACCAGTACTTAAACGCTAGTAGTATAGAAATGACGGCTAAAGTCGTATTTTGCCGGGGGAGGTAACCCTTGCATCCGACAGGGGGTGCAACCAGCTCAAGAGAGCTCCCCGCAAAAGGGAGGTAACTCTTGATGCACTTTTGTGATTTTGGCAAATTCCGGGTTAATTTTCCTGAATCGAACATTTCCATATTAAATCTATACGGGAAATGCCTGTATGGGGTATGGATGGTCCGATTGGGTCGTATGAGGTATCAATGTGAAGCATTCGTGAAGGGGCACCTAATGGGCTGGGTGTGGGGTTGAAATATCGCCATTCAGCGCATGCGTGGTAGACCAAGGGTATGGAAATAGACGTTTTAGGATCTAGGGGAGCCCCTAATGGGCCGATGGAGTTGAGTGAGGTATCACTGTCAAGCATATGTGAGGGGGCATCCGATGGGGTGGATGAGACGTGTAACTGACGTCATTCTGCGCATGCTCAGTAGACAAAGGGTATGGAAATAGACGTTTTGGGGTCTTTGTGGGCCACTAATGGTCCTATGGAGTCGTATGAGATATCATTGTGAAGCATATGTGAGGGGTATCCGCCTGGACTAGTGTCTCGGCCGTTGTCAACATTCTGCGCATGCGCAGACAGGGAACTGTGGGAAAAGGGTATGGAAATAGACGTTTTGGGATCTAGGGGAGCCCGTAATGGACCGATGGAGTTATATGAGGTATCAATGTGAAGCCTATGTGAGGGGGCACCCGCCTGGACTAGTGTCTTGGTCGTTGTCAACATTCTGCGCAGGCGCAGACAGGGAATTGGAAATAGACGTTTTGGGTTCTGGGTGGGCCACTAGTGGTACTATAGAGTCGTATGAGGTATCAATGTAACGGATACGTGAGGGGGAATCCGCCTGGACTAGTGTGTCGTTCGTGTTCAACATTCTGCGCATGCGCAGACAGGGAATTGTGGGAAAAGGGTATGGAAATAGACGTTTTGGGGTATAGGTGAGTCCCTAGTGGGCCGATGGAGTCGAGTGAGGTATCGTTGTGAAGGATACGTGAGGGCCCATCCGCCTGGACTAGTGTGTCGACCGTTTTCGACACTCTGCGCATGCGCAGACAGGGAGTTGTGGGGAAAGTGCATTGGAAGGAACGTTTCTGGTCTAGGTGAGCCACTAATGGTCTGATTGAGTCGAATGAGGTATCAATGTGATGCATACGTCAGGGCGCATCCGCCTGGGTGGATGGGAATATCGTCATTCTACGCCGTAGTATGGAAATAGACATTTTGAGGCCGATATGGATCACTATTGGTCCGAATGTGTCTAGGGAAGTGTTATTTTGTAGCTCTCGGGGTGTAGACCACGACTTGAAGGGATGTCCACGTCACCTGTGACGTCACTGGCGACGTCATCAGTGAGAGTAGTAGCGAAAGCGGGAGTTTCGGAGGTGCGATGGAGTGCATTTGGAGTAGATAACGGCCTATTTTTCCATCCAACTACCTGGTAGAGTTACCTGTGAGTGTGAGTGTATGCGCGCGTGTGTGTGAGTGAGTGAGTGAGTGTGTGTGAGTGAGTGAGTGAAGCGTGCACAACGCCCGTGAGGCGTCCCCAACGCCCGTCTTGACGCATGGACGCACTAACGACGGTGAGTGAGTGAGTGAGTGAGTGAGTGAGTGGGATCCGACTGGACTAATGTATCGCCCGTTTTTATCATTTTGCGCATGCGCAGTCTGGCCGTCGTATAGAAAGCAGGCATTTTGGGGATTCGTGGAGGTTTGCTGAGTGGTTGACAATCCTTGGTCAAATGAACCGTGTCCGGTATCAGTGTGAAGCTCTCGTAGGAAACGTGGATATTGCCTCTCATTTGTGGGGCGCTCACTTCCGGTTGTGTGGGGCGCTGCCCTCAGCCAATCAGAAGCGAGTATTTTGACCCGGTGACTCGATGGACCACCCTTGGTTCGAATGTGTCGTGGGAAGTGTCATCTTGCAGTTCTCGGTGTGTAGACTCCATTTGAGGGATGTCCACAGCATCTGTGACGTCATCGGTGACGTCATAAGTACGAGTAGTAGCGAAAGAACATGTTTTATATTTGGATCGGTGCCAATTTTTTCCCCACGATTTGGACTGATGAGGGACACATGTTCATTCCTATATTTACAGACACTACCAACGCCACCACCACCACCACCACCACCACACACCACCAGCACCAACACAATCACCGGGCATGGAAGGGCGTCAACGCCCGGTGGTGGTGGTAGCTCCCGTGTGGCAGAGCTCTTGGATCAGAGCTCTTGGAGCTCAAAGCTTGTGGAGCTCAGAGCTCGGAAATGACGGCATCGCATCCATGCGCGCGTACCTGTGCTGCACCCGCACCCTGGTGTACCCTATTTCCTACGGGATACAGGGTGCACCAGAGGTACGCGCACATGCATGCGATGACGTCATTTCCGAGCTCTGAGCTCCACAAGCTTTGAGCTCCAAGAGCTCCGATCCAAGAGCTCTGCCACACGGGAGCTAGCACCACCACCGGGCGTTGACGCCCGTCAACGCCCGGTGGTGGTGTTGGTGGTGGTGGTGGTGTGTGGTGGTGATGGTGGTGGTGGTGATGTGTGGTGGTGGTGGTGTGTGGTGTGTGGTGGTGGTGGTGGTGATGTCTGTCAATATAGGAATGAACATGTGTCCCTCATCAGTCAAAATCGTGGGGGAAAATTGGCACTGAGCCAATTATAAAACATGTTCTTTCGCTACTACTCGTACTGATGACGTCACCGATGACGTCACAGATGCTGTGGACATTCCCCAAATGGAGTCTACACCCCGAGAACTGCAAGATGACACTTCCCACGACACATTCGAACCAAGGGTGGTCCATCTCTACACCAAATACCTTCTTTCACTGCTGCAAAATGCCCACTTTGGCTACTACTCCTACTGATGACGTCACCAATGACACCACAGATGACGTGAACATCCTTCAAATCGTGGTCTGCACTCCGAGAACTACAAGATGACACCCCACAGGACGCATTCGGACCAATAGTGGTCTATCTCTACACCAAATTAGGCGGGACCCATACAAGGTCCAGTTTTCGACACCAGATGACCACATTCCGACAAAATGGTCAGTTTTCGACGCCGGACGTGCCACCATCTTGAACCAGAAAGCAGACGCCGCCATCTTGGATATGTCCCATAATTCACCGGGTCAAAATACTCGCTTCTGATTGGCTGAGGGCAGCGCCCCACACAACCGGAAGTGAGCGCCCCACAAATGAGAGGCAATTTCCACTTTTCCTACGAGAGCTTCACACTGATACCCCACACGGTCCATTTGACCAGGGATGGTCAACCACTCAACAAACCTCCACGAATCCCCAAAATGCCTGCTTTCTATACGACGGCCAGACTGCGCATGCGCAAAATGATGAAAACGGACGATACATTAGTCCAGTCGGATCCCACTCACTCACTCACTCACCGTCGTTAGTGCGTCCATGCGTTAAGACGGGCGTTGCGGACGCCTCACGGGCGTTGTGCACGCCTCACTCACTCACTCACTCACTCACACTCACTCACTCACACGCGCATACACTCACACTCACAGGTAACTCTACCAGGTAGTTGGATGTAAAAATAGGCCGTTATCTACTCCAAATGCACTCCATCGCACCTCCGAAACTCCCGCTTTCGCTACTACTCTCACTGATGACGTCACCAGTGACGTCACAGGTGACGTAGACATCCCTTCAAGTCGCGGTCTACACCCCGAGAGCTACAAAATAACACTTCTCTAGACACATTCGGACCAATAGTGGTCCATATCGGCCTCAAAATGTCTATTTCGATACTCCGGCCTGCCTGCGCATGCGCAGAGTGACGATATTCCTAACACCCATCCACCCAGGCGGATGCGCCCTCACGTATGCATCACATTGATACCTCATTCGACTCAATCAGACCATTAGTGGCCCACTAATGCGCAGAATGTCGAAAACGGTCAACACACTAGTCCAGGCGGATGCCCCCTCACGTATCCTTCACAACGATACCTCACTCGACCCAATCGGCCCACAAGGGACTCACCTAGACCACAAAACGTCTATTTCCATACCCTTTTCCCACAATTCCCTGTCTGCGCATGCGCTGAATGTTGAACACGAACGACACACTAGTCCAAGCGGATGCTCCCTCACGTATCCTTCACATTGATACCTCATACGACTCCATAGGACCACTAGTGGCCGACCCAGACCCCAAAACGTCTATTTCCATATCCTTTTCCCACAATTCCCTGTCTGGGCATGCGCAGAATGTTGACAACGACCGAGACACTAGTCCAGGCGGATGCTCCCTCACATAGGCTTCACATTGATACCTCATACAACTCCATCGGCCCATTAGGGGCTCCCCTAGATTCCAAAACCTCTATTTCCATACCCTTTTCCCACAATTCCCTGTCTGCGCATGCGCAGAATCTTGACAACGGCCGACACTAGTCCAGGCGGATGCCCCCTCACATATGCTTCACATTGACACCTCATACGACTCCACAGGACCACTAGTGGCCCACAAAAACCCCAAAACGTCAATTTCCATACCCTTTGTCTACTGCGTATGCGCAGAATGACGTCAGTTACACGTTTCACCCGCCCCATCGGATGCCCCCGCACATATACTTCACAGTGATACCTCACTCGACTCCATCGGCCCATTAGCGGCTCCCCTAGATCCCAAAACGTCTATTTCCATACCCTTTGTCCAACGCGCATGCGCAGAATGACGGCATTCCAACCCCACACCCACCCCATCGGATGCACCCTCACATATGCTTCACATTGATACCTCACTCAACTCCATCGGACCATTAGTGGCTCCCCTAGACCCCAAAACGTCTATTTCCATACCCTTTGTCCGCCGCGCATGCGCAGAATGACGATATTTCAACCCACACCCAGCCCATTAGATGCCCCTTCACGAATGCTTCATCTCATACGACCCAATCGGACCATCCATACCCCATACAGGCATTTGCCCGTATAGATTTAATATGCAAATGTTCGAATCAGGGAAGATAACCCTGAATTTGCCAAAATCACCTCCCCCGGCAAAATACGACTTTAGCCGTCTTTTCCATACTACTTACGCTAGAAGCCTACAAAATATTACTTGTCCTTATTTATAGAGTTAGCCCCCTTTTCGGGTGTAATTATCTTTGATTTTGTGATATATGCTTGAATGTAGCTGTTATACCTTCAGAACAGTGCTGGTGGGGTTGTTCTGCCCATGCTACCCGACTACCCTTACGGTAATCCCTCTAATAATTCAATCACTTTTAGACTATCTTTTAACTCAAAAAAGATCGAATGACATTTTATTTTGCCAACATCATGAAGAGCAATCGAATTTCCAAAAGCGTTGAACAGAGCTGAAAATAGAATATTTTAGGGAAGTGGCTTCTAAATATGTTTTAAGTGATTGAAGTACTAAAGGGATTATCGTGGTCATACACTAGGATGAAAGTAACTCTGAAAATGAAAGTGATTGTGATATAATATTCTATATTTCGGATGTCATTATGCCATCGTCAGGAAGTTATATGTATTCCTGACGATGGCATAACCATAGACAACTTCTCCCCTGTTCCCAATGCTACATCTTGCTGAATAGCAACGTAACACACTGACGGTACTCGTGAGTCCGTAACAATGGGTATCACTGTAAATTTTGCGTAACATAAACGGCTAGAATACCAAAAGTCCGTAACAATGGATATCACTAGATTCTGCACAACATAAACGGCCAGGATACCAAAAGTTGAAAATCTGGTGGGGTTTGCAGTCACAAAGAAAGCTGAAACTGGATTCACGTCCAACTGCTGGGATTCAGGCAGAAGGCGCTAGAAATTCTTATTATATCGAGTATGGATATATCCAATGCACCGTCAAGGAAGCAGTTCACTCTTGATTCACAGGAAGTAGCAGAAACAAAGGGAGGGAATTTCATTTACACAACGTTCAGTAATATTACAGCTTTTTAGTGATGAACAACATCTCTATCTAAATACAAAATTACATCACAGATAAATCATTGTCGAACAAAAGTCCTTAATAAAATCCCTTATATGACTTTCCTGTAAATTCTTGTGTGCTCTGAATGCAACCACTATGTTAACATTATAAACACACCATAAATAAATCGCCAAACAAAAATCCTTAATAAAATCTCTAATGAGACTTCCCTGTAAATGCTTGTGGTATGCTCTAAATGCAACCACGATGTTAACATAAACACATCACAAATCAATGGTTTTCAAACAATCTCTAATGAGACTTTCTTGTGGTGCCCTCTGCAACCACCATGTCTATGGACCTGGCAAAGGGGACCGCGAACTCGGCCTCAAGGTCCCAAATAACTTGTTCATGTTTACTAGATTCGGTCACTTTATAAGCACTAACAGCCCCTTTCTACCATAACACCATCATCATTATCCAAACCGTTATCTACTTTAGTTTTCTGAGTAAATTCACAGCGATATGGTCGTAACATCGAAAGAATCCTACAGTTCATTTTATCGGGAGGAGAGCTCCTCTTTTAACCAGTGTGAGGAGGAGTCCGCACAGGATGTACATGGTGTAGGGCCATATGCCTTTGAGTAACATCCATTTTCTCTCCCCAAGAACAGTGTCTATCGCCTCGGGAGGGTCCAAGCCAGACGCCACCGAGATCTGTTCAAGTTTCACGTATCTCTCCTCTTCCCTGTACAACTTTGACAGTTTTGCGCGTGACCTTATGCACCTTACCTTCAGACTGCGTCGTCTCACCTCTCTTACTTACAGACTGCATCGTTTCACCTCTCTACAGACTGCGTCGTCTCACCTCTCTTACTTACAGACTGCGTCGTTTCACCTCTCTTACTTACAGACTGCGTCGTCTCACCTCTCTTACTTACAGACTGCGTCGTCTCACCTCTCTTACTTACAGACTGCGTCGTCTCACCTATTACTTACAGACTGCGTCGTTTCACCTCTCTTACTTACAGACTGCGTCGTCTCACCTCTCTTACTTACAGAATGTGTCGTCTCACCTCCCTCACTTCCCCGTACTTCAAAAGTCTGCACCTTCTCACCTCGCACACTTTCAGACTTCTCAGTTATCTTATATCCAACCGATCTGTCGTAGCAGAAGCATATGTTATTGGAGTTTTCTCCACAGTTAGTCAGTTCACCTCTCTGTGCAATATCACGACTAGCATTGTCCATCTGCTTCAGACGATTGTCACCCATCAACCACCGTGGATTTGGCAAGACAAAGCGCAAATCCAAACGAATGGCACCGGAGACATTCCATTGCATGACAGAGAAAAACAATCAGCACTTGTCGATTTTCGCCTGATAGGCAATGCGTCCAGCTGATCCGTATCTTCCAACAATAACACATCTCGTTTAAACTCGAATAATGATGCTCTCAACTGCTCGATCCTCAACACTCTATCAAATTCACCATAAAAATTCCACAACAGTCTCACCGTCAATGAAATGAGTTATCCACTGGAGCTCCCCTGTAACTCAACGGTCAGCAAACTGGGACAATTTCGCCGTAAACTTGGTCAAAACATCACACCGTACAACTCTGTCCACAATAGTTTCAGAATCGAACGTCGTGAGTCATTCATGGACCAGACGCTTGTAATTCATGGAAATTCGTTGTCTTCCCCATTACTCTTCCACCCCGATTTCCTGTTAGGCCAACAAATTAACAAAAGTCTCTATATACAGCCCGAAGAACGAGAAGAACCTCTGGTCGACAGCCTCACTGTTCTTGCTACGCAGTCCTGGTTAATCGGCATGATAGACGACACGAAATGGTATAAAGAGTACAGTTAAAAAAACATAAAAAACAGGTAAGACAGCACACATAAATCGAATTGCTAAGATGCAAATGAATGGCGCAGATACGATGAATGGTAATGATTATAGGAAGCACATACACGAACAAGACAGCACGCCATGGCTCCTGAACTTAAAATGTCAGCAAAACTAGAGAAACTTCATTACAGAGTAAATCTATGGAATACAAGCACAGAATTTCACATATCGGTACAGTTGGACGTACGACAGGTTCACGAAACCACAGTATTAAAATCCAAACGAAACTCAACGCAAATCTACAAATACACGGAAACTGACAGCAACGATTCAAAACATATACGAACAGATGTACAATCTTAACGCGGAACTTTCTATAGAAGAAACAACAATGGGCTTGCCCTCCTTATGGCGGCGCTGCTTAAATTTGGCTTCTTGTTGCAGCGACGAACCGCGTAAGAGCGCTGATAGGATTGTTTGGACAGTCCCTGACGCAGGGCGGACCGTGATGGCATATACAACACCCTCTGAAACGAAAAGACTTGGGTGAAGCAGGCGAGTACTGTTTCGACCTTGGGGAGTTATATCTTGGGTGACTTGGTTGATTGCTGAAGGACTTGTAATTCAGGCTTGGTTCTCTGTGCGGATCTGGACTACACCTCTGTTGACGGTACCTTGGCGATCCCTGATCATATCACGGACTGCGTCTCCGATACACCGGGCTACCTCAGTTGGCTGAAGTTGTCATACAGCCGGAATCGATCAGTCTGGACTCCGAATTGACTGATCGTGTGAATGTTCGTGATCATGGGCTTCAGGAGACCTGTGCTATGAGGAATAAAACTCACGGCTTGGCAGCGGGTGGTGACATCGCTGTTCGAATGAATCTTGCTAGTATTCGTGGTGGTCTGGAAGTGGGTGAGATCGTCGGCTATGGTTATCATGAGATTTGTCATGGTGGCGGTAGTCATTGTTGTGGTAGCGTTTCGAAGATCTAGAAGCTAGACTACCATAGCTCGATGTGTTGGAGCTGTTGCCACGGTTAGCTGAAAGTGATGGTCCATTTACGGATGCAATAGACTTGCCAGCGGGCACCAATCTGTCAATTGCATCCTTCGTTCTGGCCATTTCAATCACTTGGTCAAAGGTGGCCAGGTTGGTCTCGATACTTTGTCTACAGCTATCGATAAATCAAGTACTGCAAACTGGTGCTTTAGCTATATTCAGGAATTTGTCTTTCGGGACCAGCTCTGTATGTTCCTTGGACAAGTGGTGTATTGTTCTGTGGCATAAGCAATATAGGAATCCTGTGGCGACTTAATTGCTGTATACAACACAATTGTGTGGTGGGCCTGTGAAACTGTCTTGGAGTGCACAAACCCTTCCAAGAGCAAAGAACATACTTTACTCTTGTTGGCGACGTACAGTGGGTTGTCAAGGACTTGTTCCGCTTTATTTGGGAAAGTAGAAAGTTCATCATTTTCTTCTGTTGCCATTTCCCGGGGGAAAAGTCCCGAAATATGTATTCATTTTGTTGTAGATACATGTAGGATCCTGGTGGATCACTGTGGGGTGCGGTTGAGGTGCGTGGGGTAGGTATGTCATCCTGATCGGGGCGTCCGCTGTCAAAGTTGCTCCAAATGGCCTGTTACGGTCATTGTAGTGCTGCTCGAAAGCACAAAGGG
>JAVTVY010029152.1:0-12022 GCA_036873755.1 Hanleya hanleyi
TGATCTGTAACCGTCCACCGTTGATGGAGCGAGACCCTCGTCTTGAAATAACAAGAAATCTGCTATCTGCTGAACAGAGGCAGAACGGGCATCAATGTTTCTTCCATAACACCACTCATGGAAGACCCTCCACTTCCCTTGATAACAAGCTGATGTGGAGGATCGAGTGGAAGCGACCATTCTTAGCGAAGCTTCCCTAGACAAACCCAACCTCAGAGAGCAGATCCCTGAGCACTTGCAAGCGTGCAGATGGAATGCCTGATGTTTGTGGCGGAAAATTGCTGACTTCGGTAGACGAAGTAGTTTTCCCAAAGAGGTAGTCGTCTTGAAACGTCTACCAGAATTCCAGAATGTCGGGAAACCACGGACGAGCTGGCCGCTAAGGGACAATTAGATAAACGACGCACGGATGCACGCATATCTTTGTAGAACTAGAGGCAGGATTGAAGGGGGCGTGTAAGCATAAGCTATATACCCGTCCAATCCTGCGATAGTGCATCGACTCCCACTGCTAGAGGATCCAGTACAGGGGACATATACAGAGGGAGTTGATGATTCAGGTGAGCAGCAAACAGATCTATCTGTGGTTGTTCCCAAATCTGAGCGATTTGGCGCAGAATGTCTGTGTGAAGCTGCCACTCCGTCGGCATAATCTGATGTTTCTCGACAATGCATCGACTAACACATTCAGATGTGCTGGTATGTGTCTGGCATGAAGTATGATATCGTTCAGCCAGCACAGATGGTAGAGAATCTCGGTCTGCTTCAGAAGCTTCGTGGACCGAGTTCCCCCATCTTGTAGATATAAGCTAAGACAGTTGGTTGTCTGTAGCTACCAGAACCGACAGACCTTAGAGGTCCAGTATCAATGAGAGTATTGCCCGATAGACGGCCATGAACTCATTGATATGGAATAACCTCTCCTGCGGAGTCCAGTAGCCTGATATCGACTTGGATCCGAGGTGGTCCCCATCCTTGCATCGAAACATCCGTGCACAGCTGATGATTAGCTTGAAACGGAAGTAGTGTTACACCAGGCATCACGTTGAGAGGGTCCATCCACCATGATAGGTGATGTTTGACTACCTCTGTGACAGGAATCATGGATTCCTGTGCCTGTGTGGCCAAAGCTGATTTACGTAAATCATTAGTGGCCGTAACTGTAATCGGGCTCGTGGAGTGACATCCTGGATGTCAGTAGACCGATTAATGATGCAAACTGGATGGCAGTATGGCAAGAATGTCTGATGAACAGTGGAATGTCGCGACATATCTTGCACCAACGAACTTCCGGTGGCCGAGCAATGACCAATTTGGTGTCGTACGCCACGCCTAGAAAGTTTCGCTGTTGTGACGGTGTTTTCTCCGATTTTTCCTCGTGCGGGAGATAACCCAGTAGTTCGAGGATGTGCTATACAAATATTGTATCGTATCGGAGTTGTAGTCTGCACATGTTCCTGATAATGGAATCGTCTAGGTAAAAAAGATATTTGATACTTCGACTGTGCAGATACGTCGCCACTGGCTGAAATATTCTGGTGAAAACCCAAGGGAAACTGGCTATACCGAAATGTAGGACCTGGAATAGGAAACGGCGAGCACCGACCATAAATCTCAGGTACTTTCGGTAACTTGGATGAATCGGGATATGCTTTTTTAGGTAAGCATCCTGAAGATTCAAAGAATTTAACCATTCCCCTTGAACCAGAGCGGTCTTGATGGACCGTAAGGACTCCATCCGAAAGTGTGGGGGTTTCATCAGGAAGTCCTTGTTCAGCCTGCGCAGATTTATAATCATGCGCATTTCCGGTGTATCCTTGTTTGGCACAAGAAAAACCGGAGAATAGAACCCGGGGTACCGGTCGTGGACCGGAAGTTCTATTACAGCATGCTTCTGGATAAGTGGCAAATCGTTGTCCTGCCATGGCAATAGAATTGACACAGCCGATATGTCACCCATCCCGCTGTTTCATATTTAGCAACCAAACCTTAGAACTTCCTGTACCGGAAGGTTGGGGTTAGGTGCTTATTACCAGTATTTCCCTTAGTTGTGAATAAACTGGTATTGCTGTTGCGGCTTATGACCAGATGACTGCTACTTCCTCTTCGATTTGTTATGAATCGGAAGTTGTCCGTCTGGAATGTTTGGTTGGGAAGCCAAAAACGTCTATAGACGTGCATAAGTGACCTCCGAACCACCCGCTCTAGGACTAGAAATAGGCTTAACCTATTCTATTGATAGCCAGAGAGACGGAATAATGCCATTAAACAACAGCGATTATGCATGCGATTACTCCTCAAAGTATCGTTAGGAACGAAATATGAAGAATAGTTCACCACCATTGATAGGTGAGACTAGTGTCTAGGTGAAGTATCATCGCCGCATTGAACGTGGATATGGCTAATGCGTTCGCATTAGATTTAAATATCCCGTTTTGTAGATCCACCAGTAATAACAGTTCATAACTATAACTGGTTGCTAACTTGAGTACGACAGCCTGCTCAACACAAAGCTGAGAACAATGGCTACCTCCTGTCGTATAACATCTTCAATAACAGAAGATTGGTTACTAGTTAGCAGGATCAAGATCTTGACCGGAATGTATTGCCATGTGAGATATAGGCGAACTCCGGTTCCAGATCAGTGACCTTAAAGTCACACGCTAAACCATGAATGTTGTACACTGGAGGTAGATTTCTCCCAAATTATGGGAAGTAAAATCGACCTAACGAGTGCACACGTGTCCGTTATTGCAGACAGGTCTTAGTCCAGCTAAAACTGTCCCAACAATGGAACGTAATCCATGAATAGCGTGTAACACAGGTAATGACGACGTCTGCTTGGCTGCCGTGGACGGAGCCTCTGCCATGATTTGAAGGCGAGAGGACGTCAGTGGCTGGGGTCTTATGATATCCGGGTATATTATATCTCGTAAAGAGTATGAAATACCTCGGAAAATACACGTCGCTATGGACCCTGATCATAATCAGGCCCGAGTATAGCGTCGATGTATGACCCCACGACGTCTCATCGATGGGTTGGACAACAGATCAAACGGAATTGACGTCCAAACCGGAAATTACGCAGAAACCTGAAGTGGTATGTGCGCATAACGGAAGTGGATGTCAAAAGTTGTCGGATTTGGTTTATCTCACCAAAACCCCGAAACTTCCGCATTGACCCGAGAGGAGACCGGAACATAAACGTGATCAAATGATCTAAGTCATTGAAGATCCGTTTGTACCGAAAGTCTCCACCCATCGGGAGATTGTCACATGCGGCATCATATGCCAGACCAGTACCCGCAGGTAACCGGAAATGGCTGCCGTATATGGTTTATGAGCCTTATATGGTTTCACCACCGGAAGTGGTGCAATAACCCGACTCAAAAACCGCGGTCCTCATAATGGACACGGAAAGGACAAATTGTTCTTACCGGAACCTAGAGAATGCCAAACTGGGACCCACAGAAACCAGAAAAGCATACCGGAAGTCGTTAAAATAGCCTCATATGGTTTAACCACGGTAAGTGGATCAACCGGACTCAACTCCCGGTCCTCATAACGGAACCGAAAAGGATAGAATATCCTTACCGGGACCTAGAGGATGCCATACTGGGACCCACAGGGACCAGAAAAGCAGACCGGAAGTAGTTAAAAGAGCCTTATATGGTTTAACCATCAAAGGTGGATCAACCCGACTCAACTTCCGGCCCCGCTGTGACTGAAACAATACCGAGTTTCGACTAACGCCCTTGGGAATTAGGTGTGAAACCGGCATTGTTCCTGCAGAACAATAGCCTCGACCCCTTGACAGCTAATCCGACTTACAGCATGCGGATTTTGTGTACATGGGACTTGATTTCACCCGAACTTGCGCAACAAGAGCCCAATACCTTTTAATAATGAGAGATGTTACGCAAGAACGTGGAATTTAGAACTCCTGGTGAAAACATGGATATATAGCTCTATATCCATAAGAAGCTACGTCTGCTGTGCTGTAATCAGTGATTTCATGGTAATACACGAGATCGCTGCAGCACTACTTACCAAGCCACGGACTGCCCTTGGAGCAACAAGGAGTGAAAAATTTTGGCCTTACCTGACCAAAATAATTCACCTGGTTAAGATACGGAGATATCCTCATAGGAACTCTCTTATATAGTATCACCCCAACAGTCCGTACGGGCCTACGTTCGATCTCACCACTCCCTCCGTGGGCCGTAGTATTGGTCCTCGTTCCCGACTGCGTCAGATCTTTTTAGAGGGCACGCTAATGGGAAATTCTAGTTCCATGGTGACATCAGTCGCTTGACCCGCATCCATTAACCATTAGTTATCGTCTTTTTCTTTCCTGTGGAAAGAAGAAAAAGGAGTTACGAATACTTGCGTTATTATTCTAACAATTCGTAACAAACTCGTCAATGGACTATCAACCAGAGCAGGCCACCTCGCTCTCACATTAAATAAATGGGAGGGCGGATAACATATAAAATTACTCCCGTACCGGGGAAATAACACAGCCCAGACCCGTTCCTAATTTTATACAGAAACATCAGGTTATAGTTGATACGCTATGCATCTATGGTTATATCACAAACAAAATGGCCGCAACCAGCAAAACAAACAGAGTGCAGATCGGCTTCGTTTTGGACTTCCACAGACGCTCCAGAACTTGAGGCTATTTTAGTTATCGTTAAATATTAGCAAGAATACTTCCCAAAGAATCTTATGGCTTGTAGTCTTGTAGACGATGTTTTCACTCGTTGTTCAAGGTAAATCCTTCCGTAAAACATTGGAGCTTTGACACACGATCTTTACAGCTGGCTGGCCAAGTAAAGAAGAGATCTATTGTGATTGAGTGCTGGCGTGGGTGATTGGGCGGGAAATGAACTGTGCTATTGTTTTAATTTCTTCACTTGTTGATCCGTGTTTGCACACGAACGCATATGTCAGTAAGGTCAGTTTTACTGTGTAAAAAATATCATGAATTTTTGTGTCCATTGAGAAATTGAGGGGAGGCGGTTTGTCATGTACCAAAATTTAGGTCAAGGTCAAAGGTCAAGGCCACTGTGACCCCAAAATCAGGAAATCATTAAAAATCATGATTTTTTGTGTGCATTGTTAGATTGAGGGAAGACAATGTGTTGTGTACCAAAATTGAGGTCAAGGTCAAAGGTCACGGTCACTGTGACCCCAAAATCAGAAATCATTAAAAGTCACATTGACATATGCCTGTCGAAGACGAGGTCGTGTAATGCGATGTTGCGTTCTGTCCATTCATCCATTAACATTTGTCGTCCATGCGATAGCTCTAATTTCAAGGTATGGATTGGTACCAAACTTTGAGTATACCTTACTCGCATGGCAAAATGCAGCCATACATATGAGATCAATTTGTCAAAGGTCTAGGTCGCAGTCCCCCAAAACTGAATCAAGCTTAGCTGACTAAATGTGTTGGAATATTGTTGGAATATTCGAAGTTCTTTCCCCTGCATTTATATGGTATTGTCCTGTGGAGTTGTCTCCCATGTTTGAAACGCTTCATTTAGTTAAACTGTTATGAGATAAAAACCATACATTTACTAATATAATGGGGAGAATAATCCTTTATGAACTTCACACCTGTTTATTAACTCAAGAACAAAGGTTTACTTCATCAATTTCTTCTTCCTTCATGAAAAATTCTCTCGTCTGAAAGGAATCCATTTGCAGGAAAACTACTATTTTCTTGCGTTTGACTATTGTCGATTTCAGTGAGGGATATGTGAGCTCTCAGCTCTTGCTTCAAGGTCAACTAGTTACCAAGAGTTAAGCTCATTTTAGTTTATCGTTCAATATAAGATGTGATATATGTTACATTCTCATAAGCAAAAAATTGTAGACCTTTCTCTGAATTGCTAGATCAATTGAAATCAAGGCTATTAAACAACCTTGAAATTTGAACCAATGTAATTCCAGATATACAGGCGTATATTGAAGCCCCTTGGGCTCTTGTTGTAATTCGTTATTGAGGGTCAAATTTTTTTAAGTGAATTTCGGCGCAAAGAGCCTGTGATCAATCATAAAACAGAGGTTTATTAACATGAAATTCAATACCCAGCTATGCAAACGGATCGATATTGATGCTCCCAGAAGCTATTTCTAGGAGTATTTCCTTCAGAAATCCTTTCAAACTGAACAACAACACTTTCGTTTTTTGTTTCATTTGAGTTTGAGTGCCCATATGTTTTCCGAAACTAAATTGGGTCTAGATGCAGCCCTGATCCTACTTGACTAAAAAACATGAAGCTGCGCTATCGAAACCCCTCGGCTCTGAACCCCAGCTATTATAATGTAAGGGTGTCTCTACCAATTGATTGGCTTGTGGGAAGAAATATTTACCCCTGGTATTGTAAGTGTACTTTCTTTGAAAAAAAAGAAAAGTTTTCCTCCCCTTAAATTAATTTGTTTCTGGAATAAATTGAAAGAGCTGTATCGATGTCGCACCAAAACAACAGTACACATGGCTAGATAAATACAGTACATGTATACTAAATGGCACATGTATGTCATTTTCAAAACAGATTTGCAAGCATTCTTTGCATTGTCTAAGAAAACATGAATTGCAGGCAAGCACCTAAAAGGTGCGTGGACCCCTCAGCCTGTCTTTTTTTTAGTCGTAGGATCAGGGCTGCATCTAGAGCCAATTTAGTTTCGGAAAACATATGGGCGCCCAAAACTCAAATGAAACAAAAAACGAAAGTGTTGTTGTTGTTCAATTTGAAACGATTTCTGAAGGAAATACTCCTAGAAAAATCTTCTGGGAGCCTCAATATCGATCCGATTGCATAGCTGGATATTGAATTTCATGTTAATAAACCTCTGTTTTGTGATTGATCACAGGCTCTTTGCGCCGAAATTCACTTAAAAAAATTGGACCCTCAATAATGAACAAGCTGAGTAGCTAGCAGGTCCTCCACCAAGTAGCCTGTTTGAGAGCATGCAGCATATACGCTTCCATTATCTCCTTAAATATAACTTGGAAAGTGGATATGTGTATGTGGAAAGAGACATTTATCTGGAATTGTTGAGACAATTTGAGGAGGTTTGGGAAGCAGTAATGGAATGTATGTCTGTAGTTGTATATGGATTTGTGGATGGTGAGGTTTATAAATCGATGGGTGGAATAGATCAAGATATCGCGTTCACAACACAGACGGGTACAATATGGATGAGTGAAATCCAAGATGGTCAATGGCAGCCATCTTGGATTACATACTACCTCAATGAAAATCAATACCAATGGCTGTCTAACTGATGTGAAGCACCCTCTCGAGTTTGAAGTCGATTGGTCAAATTGTTCTCGAGATATCACGTTCACAAGATCCGAGATGGATGGAATCCAATATGGTCAATGGCAGCCATCTTGGATTACGTACCTCTGTGAAAATCAATACCAATGACCGTCTGACTGATGTGAAGAACCTTCCCAAGCTTGAAGTTGATTGGTGGAATTGTTCTTGAGATATCGCGTTCACAAGATGTGGGACGAACAGAATCCAAGATGGTCGATGGCGGCCATCTTGGATTACGTACTTCAGTGAAAATCAATACCAATGGCCGTCTAACTGATGTGAAGCACCTTCTCAAGTTTGAAGTCAATTGGTCGAATTGTTCTTGAGATATAGCGTTCACAAGATGTGGGACGGACAGAATCCAATATGGTCGATGGCGGCCATCTTGGATTACGTACCTCAGTGAAAATCAATACCAATGGCCGTCCAACTGATGTGAAGCACCTTCTCAAGTTTGAAGTCGATTGGTCGAATTGTTCTCAAGATATCGCGTTCACAAGACGGACGGAAGGACGGACGGCTAGCATTTCCAAGTCCTCCCACCACTTCGTGGCGGAGGACAATTACGAAAAGGAACTGGGAGATCGGAACCTGCAAAAAATCCCTGGATACCGTATATAACACTTAGGTTTCACATGAGTGGTGTGCTGGGATTACAGCATGCAAGAAAGTGTAGCTTTATCAGTGGCAATGTATGCATTGCACAAGTGTGATAACAAGTAAACACATTGATTAACACAGGCCCACCCTTATCATAATTTGGCAGGGGGGGGAGGGGTGCATAAGCTCCAGGTATGCAAACTGGTTCAAAATTGCCCAGAGTCAGGCTAAAAATGGGCTCTCCTAATCACTCGTTTTAAATAATTTCCAAGGTACAGTAACATGTTTGGTGACAAAAATTGAAGCATTATGTTGTATCAGTTATATGTGTGGACACAAATATGGTTCATGCAAAAGTTTTAGGATAAATCATATGATGTAGAATAGAATGATTTAATAGCAAAATTAAAGAAAAATGTCCTTCATTCAATGAGAATCTTGAATGGACCAGGCTTTCTTGTATCAGGGAACCTTCAAAATTCACAATGAAACCTGCAACCAAGGGTTCCCGATGGGCATAGATAACAATGCAAAAGCTAAGCCATCAATAAATAATAAAAAAAAAAATTAAAAATCATGAAATCATCATAGCCATCTGAAAATCTAATCATTTCATCAGTCAACATTCAGGAAGCTCTCAACAAAGTTTGGTCAGGCCCGACTTCATAGATCTGCAGATATTCAGCGGACAAGAACATGTTGATGGGCATAGATAACAGTGCAAAAGCTGAGCCATCAATAAATAATAAAAAAAAAATTAAAAATCATAAAATCATCATAGCCATCTGAAAATCTAATCATTTCATCAGTCAACATTCAGGAAGCTCTCACCAAAGTTTGGTCAGGCCCGACTTCATAGATCTACAGATATTCAGCGGACAAGAACATGTTGACGGACGGACGGACGGACGGACGCTAGGACGGACGGACGCTAGGACGGACGGACGTACGTACATGGCAACGACAAGACCCCACAGCCCTATGGGCTGAGGGGTAATAAATCAATAAATCAGTCATCCAATCAATAAATATATGTGATACTATACTAACATGATATAGAAATAATATGCAAACTTAACATAGGAATTAGTGGATTTTGTTAGACAAGGGGCATACTTTCTGACACGACTCATTTTTGATAGGCATCTAGTGTCATTTTCAAAACAGATTTGCAGGCATTCTTCGCATTGTGTAAGAGAATAAATCAATAAATCAGTCATCCAATCAATAAATAAATGTGATAGTATACAAACATGATATAGAAATTATATGCAAACTTAACATAGGAATTAGTGGATTTTATTAGACAAGGGGCATAACTCTGCAAAATACTTTCTGACACGACTCATTTTCGATAGGCATCTAGTTCAGGTCAAGAGAAACAACTGTATCACGTTAGGATGTTGTATATGGAACGGTTCTGAAATTATCACAATAAATCATAAATGGATTTTTATTTGTAAAAAGGGACATAACTCTGCAAAATATTGTCCGAGATGACTCATTTTCGATAGGCTTCTGATTTACGTGAAGATAAATAGATGTAACAAGTTTGGTTGCCATGCATGAAACGGTTCTGTAGATATCGCGGTAACGGATTTTATTAGACAAGGGGCATAACTCTGCAAAATACTTTCTCACACGATTCATTTTTGATAGGCATCTAGTTCAGGTCAAGAGAAACAACTGTATCACGTTAGGATGTTGTATATGGAACAGTTATGAAATTATCACAATAACAAATCATAAATGGATTTTTATTTGTAAAAAAGGGCATAACTCTGCAAAATATTGTCCGAGATGACTCATTTTCGATAGGCTTCTGATTTACGTGAAGATAAATAGATGTAACAAGTTTGGTTGCCATGCATGAAACGGTTCTGTAGATATCGCGGTAACGGACGGACGGACGTACGGACAGACGTACGTACGGACGTACGGACAGCCGTACATGACGACAATACCCCTAGGCCAAAGTTGGCCGAGGGGTAAAAACAGACTGAGGGGTCCAAGCACCTTTTAGGTGCTTGCTTGCAATTCATGTCTGTTTTGTTTTTGAGCAGTTGGCTAAAATGTAATTTCCAAAGAAGTCACATTTAAAACTAATTGTTAGTACTTTTACTACCATACCAATTGGACAACTTTGCCATAAATTGTTATTTCATGCATGTTTTCAATGTGAGTGCATTAGCTCTTTAAGAATGACAGTGCTCCTGCTATATCAATCTCTGTTGTTCTGATGGAGCCATGTTACAGTACCTGACAAGATTTGTAATGCTCAAACAGAGAAAGCAGTCCTATATCACTACGACTGGAGAGACCCTTCAGGACCATGGGAGGTCCAACCCCGCCCGAGTCTATCTCCATAACGTCATTAAACACATTAGACACACAACGGCCCGTGACGAGCAAGTTGACCATTTCCTAGAGAAGAGCAAGAAAACCATATGTTTTAAGGAAGGGAAATCAAATTTAAGGATTTTATCCTTGTATACATGTAGCTAATACACAGACTTACACAATACATTCTTCCGTTTTATTATCATACTGCATACAACACGTTAGATGAATAACAGTACTGGGCTTTGAAATGTTTTCATGTTATGTACTTTCATAATATGTTAATTCATTTAATACAGTCCATACTATGTTTAACAACCTTCATACCTTCAAGTGCGTCTAGCACACAACATAACATTGATAAAACTTACATAAACATGAGATATTAACCTAGATCATGTAGATACATGGGATACGTATCAGCTTAAAGCCTTGTATACCAGATTTTAAGGCATGATAAACGATGTATCACACTCGTTTTTGAAAAACTGCACTCATTTTGTTTAATGTGCAAATTGATATTTATTACCTTGTAAAGATACTCTGCGGATGGAATGTTGATGTAACATTAACAAACCAAATTTGGAAATAACCCATCCAAGTTTGCAGAAGGTATTGTCCAGAAGCAAAGATTTTAACTTTGCCACCAGGTGGTGCCACCTATAGGTCGGCATGAAAAACAATCCCAAGCAAGATCGTAAGGTAGATGATCTTGACTCAAGGTATGCAACTACCAAATTTAGAAAGAAAATGAAATTTTAAAATAATTGGCCCACAGGTGGTTAAGTTTCTATCAAATACAGCCTGCACACTTTGCCTGAAAACTTACAGAGAATTTGTTTAAACAAGTTGATATCTTTCCAATTCCGAAAATGCTAAAAATTCGATTTTTTTAACACAACAAAACAGGTGTTGGGAGAAAAGTATTGAAGCCGTAACCTCTGACCTGTGCTGTCAGTATCTGGTTATGATCACATCCTATCATTATGAATCGCCAGTTCTGTGGGATGTCCTATTGTGACATATGTTGCACAAAAATTGGAGATGATGACATCACCATGACATTGTAGCTGTGTAATGGTGTTACAATTGGAAATTTAGTGAAAAGAGGGCGGGGCTCAGATCCCCGGAGGTGGGGGACATGCTTCCGAGGGTAGTGGATGGGTACAATAAGGTTTATGATGTAAGCTCTTGGAATCTATAAGGGTATGTTGTCAGCCAGGGCTTAGTTTAGAAGATTGAGGGTGGGGCTAAGGGTGTCGACATGCTTCCGAGGGTAGTGGATGGGTTGAATAATTGTCGCATATGTAAGCACGCAGAATATATAAGGGTTCGGGGGTCAGGCGGGGCTTATTTCAGAAGACATAGTGTGAGGTCGAGAAACTGTGGGCAGGAAAAATTTCAAACTCCAAAACTTTTAAATGAAAACTGATCACAAAACTGCAGAAAGTCCAACTGTTGGTAATTTTGACAAAAAGTGATATTACTTGATATTAAGCATGCCTGCAATGTCTCAGAACACTCTTAGTCTTATGTTTATTTCAAAAGTATTAATGTATAAGTACCTTCATCATCAAAAGACAAAGTGTGATCACAGAAATAAAATTTAACATGAAAAACTGAACCAGCCAACCAACCAGCCAGCCATCAATCTGTAGAACAGATTCCATCTGTCCAAAAAGCATGGACCTTTAAAGTGAGGAAAAAAAAGTGAGTTTATACAAGGGGAGATAACCAATGATGAC